>KZ538071.1:0-51997 GCA_000934665.2 Catajapyx aquilonaris | reverse complement strand
GGGGGGGGGGGGCATGTAAATAGTTAGTGTTTGAGACCTCAGTGACCAAAGAGGCATATTTAGAACATCTCGCACGAATTGTGGCATACGAAGAGATTCGTGCCACTGCATGGATTGGATTTTTGAGTGCTCATCAGGTGTAGCAGTTCATGGTAAGCGATCTTACCACATGGTGCCTAGAAGTGATAATTCTGGCAGTTGATGGCATGTCTCGTCTGTAGTGTAGAGCTTGCAGTGATGATCATCATGCTCATATTCTGCTCCCTAGGCAACATTTGTAAGATACTGCCGGGCTATCTCCCTACGAAGAGGTGTCATATGTGTGTCACTGGAATTATTGATTTACCTTGTCGTCATTGAAGTGCTCTTAACTTGTTACCAGCTGACTGGACTGTTACATCTGTAATTATTAGGCAGTGGTTTCCATAATATCACTTGTAACTCAGATAATGAATTCTCAATAGATGTAATTTAAAAAAGATTAGCTACTGAAAGACTTGTCTTACCAATATTAACAATGCATGTTCAGGTACATCACATTACCTAGGAATCTCTGCTTTCCTGCTGCAAACAATCCTACTGACAAAATCATTGAAAATTTACCAGTGCCCAAAAATAAATTTAATATAGCCTACTCTCTAAATTCTTAAGAGCGGAAATGCGACTCGAAAAAAGAGCTGTGGCCCTAGTGACTTTTTTAGAGCTGTTTTTCCCAACAAGACGCTTGTTGAGAGTGATATCAGATTCTTATGCGGGTGAAAACAGCTCGCAATCCGAGCCAGGGTCACGGCCACTCCGATCGAGGGGGAGGATCCCGGCCACATACTCCAGGGTTTTCCCCGCGCCCAACTCCGTACCTTATCATTGGCCTCCCCACCTGTAGACACGACATCCCTCGTCTCCCCCCCTCCCTCCCCCATCCTGACTCAACACCTCCCACGTACGCAAAGCACAACGGTCAACGCACCATTGTTTCTCCAACCTCACTAGCATAATCAGCATAGTGTAATATACTGAACTTAATATAATCTTTTGTGAGTTTCGACTTTTGCTCAGTTTAATTTAATCGATCCCGCGAGTGTATTGAATCTGTGCCGAGTGACGGTGGGTTGTTTGAACCGGTGTTGTCTTCGGACGACATGGAAACAATGGAAAAGGACCTCCGCACGCTAACCAAAGAGGAGCTACCTGCATACCTGCAGGAAAAGGCGGTGCCGGCGGAAGCAATAGAGAAGATCAAATGTAAGTTACGTTAATACGTAGTAATGTGGCATTGTTGCAGTGAGGCGGTCTATGTATAATATATGGCATTGAACAATAACATAATGGTCTTTATTTTCTGAAAGGCTTGCGAGATGAACGCAGCGTAAATTATGCAATCTGATCCCATCCTTGCCTTCCTATTTTGAGTCTCAGAATGGCGTACAATTGCTTCAGGTGCAATCGGAAAGTTAAGGGAGGTATTGAGGATTTGAAAAAGCACTTCCGCAGTATCCATGCATTTTGTTTGGGGTCATCTCAGCAATTAATATGTGGGCAACATGGATGCATGCAGTCATTCGCTTTGTTTAGAAGCTATTGCAGACATATAGCAAAGTGCCACACCCCACACCCCATACACCGATCATGAAGAAACATTGTGTGATAGGATTGTGTCACTCGAAAATTCTGACCAGTGTCAGGCTGTTGAAGCTACGAATTATGAAGATGACAATAGCGATGAATCTCTTTTACACGTAGAGCAAGTTAATGTCCCAAATTTAGAAGATAGTGTAGCGAGAATGATTCTGAGGCTTATGTCAAGGGGGTCTATGACTCACGCTGCAGTAAGTGATGTTGTTGATGGATTCGAGATTCTGATAAGTGACGTTCAGGATAAATTGAAAATTAAAGTATTGTCATGTTTAAGTCGTGGAACGGATTTAAGTTCCGGAAAAATTAAAGATGTTGAAGCATTGTTTAATGTCCCCAGCCCATTTCTCGAACTGAGGAGTATTGCAAAACAGAGGGCATATTTTCGAGATAATTTTTCCCTTATTGAACCAAGAGAAATTATGCTTGGAAAAAGGCTGGATCAAAGGTTTGACGCAGCTACTGGTCAGTATTTACCCAAGGCTGTTCCTGACACCTTTCAATACATACCAATAATTGAGACTCTAAAAATGGTGATTTCTTCCAAATTTATCCGGCAAGCCATGATGTCTGAAAGAAAAAGCCAGGATGGCCTAATTCGTTCATATTTTGATTCTCATCATTGTTCAACATATGAATTATTTTCGGTGAATTGCAATGCCTTGCAACTGCAGTTGTATTATGATGATCTAGAAGTTGTTAATCCCGTC
This sequence comes from Catajapyx aquilonaris, assembly GCA_000934665.2. Lineage (NCBI taxonomy): Eukaryota > Metazoa > Arthropoda > Diplura > Dicellurata > Japygidae > Catajapyx > Catajapyx aquilonaris. The sequence continues at coordinate 49,655 of KZ538071.1, read as the reverse complement.
GGATCAAAGACAAAAGTGCACAAATTAGGGGTGGTGTACATGACAGTGCAAAATATACCAGCATACTTAAATGCATCACTGTCATTCATACATGTAGTGGCCATTTGTCATGTGGAGGATATTAACCGATATGGTTTTGATCAGATCTTGGCGCCTATTGTGAAGGACTTGAAATTATTAGAGTCAGAATCAGGAGTAATTGTTGATTTTGAAGGCCAACCACGCAAGTTGCAGGGTGCCATTACAGTTCTCTGTGCAGATGGTCTTGCTGCCCACTCAATGTGTGGGTTTCTCTCCCCGTCAGCAAATAGATTCTGCCGTTCATGTATGATCACAAGATCGCAGCTTCAGAATGGCCATGATCTGCAAAACGACATCCAATTACGAAGTAAAGATTTACATGAACAACATGTTCAATCTGCGGGACGAAGCAGAGCAGATCAAACTAAAACTGGAGTCCAAGGCAAAACTGTGCTTAATGAATTGAAGTATTTTCATTGCACTGAGAACTGTGCATTCGATGTGATGCATGCAGGGATGGAAAAAGTACCGCTTCCTTCCAAGAAGCGCTTCTTTTTTCCATGTGCAGGGATAGAAAAAGAACCGCTTACCGCCCAAAGAAGCGGTTCTTTTTCCATCCCTGGATGCATGACTTTTTTGAGGGTGTTGCGCCGATGGAAATGAAGCTAATCTTAAACTTTGTAGTATGCCAAGAACGTTTGATGAATGTTGCATATCTGAATGGCCGAATTCATTCCTTTCAGTATGGATTTGTGGAGCGGAAGAACAAGCCTTCAGCAAATTTCACTTTGGCAATGTTTAATAACATAGGTGATCATACATTAAAACAAAAACCGATGCAGACGTGGTGTTTACTACGGGTATTGCCATTCATACTTGCAGAAAAAGTGCCTCACAACTCCTACATTGAACTTCTTGTCCTTCTCTTACAAATAAGTGAAATTATAATGGCTCCAACTGTGTCTCACGGCTTATTGGCATACGTCAATGAACTCATTATTGAACATCACCTTCTCTTCAAGAAGTTATTTCCAGAGGTGAGTCCAATAAACAAACATCATTTATTGCATTACCCACAGTTTATGGCCAAATTTGGTCCAATGGTGAGGATGTGCTGGTGTATGCGATACGAAGCCAAACACAGTTTTTTAAAAGTTATAAGTGGTGTGACATTGCTAAAACTATGGCATGGCGGCATCAGATGTATCAGTGTGAAAAATGGAATTCTGGGATACCTAAAACTATAGTCAGTTCATCCGGTAAGTGTACGAGAGTGCAGGCATCACAGGCATGCAAAGCACTGGTCTTGCAGGGCCTTGCTGAAAATGACACTGGTGTGTTCATGAGCAATGAAATTAGCTACAAAGGCATACATTATCGAGTGGGATGTTTTGTTTGTACGAAGTCAGAGAGCAAAACAGAGAGAGGCTACCCCATTTTCGAAGAAATCAGAGAAATTGTCACTGTTAATGATACTACAACTTATTTGGTAACCCAAAAATGGGAGACTCACAACCTGAATACATATCATATCATGCATATCACGCACTACCGCAGCCTAACCTTATGGATCAGATTGCATTAATAACCCCTGGGTCACTGCCTGATCAACATCCTTATGATACCTGGATCGATTATACTGGCCAGAAGTACATCAGCATGAGACATGTCATTATTTAATATGGGTATGTATATACTTTGGAAAAAAAAATAACAAAATGGAAGAGTGGGGGAAGGTTATACTGTACCTTTATCCAAAGAATGATATATAATTTTTCTGACATTACTCACAGAGTGAAATGTGTTCACTAAATGTTTTGGGCATTTGTACCGTGTGTCGGATTGCAAAATGGCTGGGGAAAATAGCAACTTATCATTATTTTGATTTATTTTGTAAAGCGGTTTTCTATAGGACATAGATTTAAAATCTGTTTGCAAAATGGACATATTCAAGGTGGCGGATTCAATATGTCTGACACATTGACGAAAGTATGCCTTCCAGGATTGATTTTTCGGTGTCGCATAATAATTTTCATCATCGCCTAAGAATGGCACGATCAGCGCCTTGGGCATGTCGAATTATGTCGAACAACTCCAACTCGAGAAGGACATGTTTGTAAACTTTCAGTACCAGGAAGTGGGCCGGTCACGTAAGCAGTGTCGTTTATCTGACACCATGACATCATGTTGATTTGGAGTAAAGGACGGCAAACATGCTTTTTGTCCGCCGTATAGCCCCCCACAGTTAAATATTGTGAAATCTGATAAAAAGGAAGTTGTAGTTCACGGTAAAGTTAATATGTCAGATAAGCAATGTTCCGCCGTTCTCTTTTTTCTTGATTTTGATTTTGATTTTATTTATTTTTTTGCAATTGAAGTACGTATACTAACGGTATTTGTCGCCTGAAAATGTCAGATGCGAACAGCATGTTGGGTGTCAGGATGCAATAACAGGTCTGATAAATTTCTGATGATTTTCAGATGAAGAACTTGATGGTTCAGGCTTCGTAAAATTGAATGAGCAAGACTTGAAAGACATGAATATGAAAATAGGCCACAAATAAATCATTCAGGACATCATTGATTCATACACAACTTCACAAAATGCAAGTGGTTCAACTGCTGCAGAACTTCACCTGCTTCTGATGCTTCAATTGTGAGTGTGTATGCATGTAAGTGTGCTGTATTATATTAACATATATCTCCTGAAGAGATTTTTTTCCAACTGTAGAATTCATCAATGGTGCGTTTGGAGGAAGGCAGTAGCCTGATGGAGACTTCAAGTACCTCTTCTGTTGCTCCTAAGGTCTGGTATACTAATTCACTGGATGGAAAATTGTTGCACCAAGCAGGATTAATATTGAGTTACCTTCTATGATAAGAAAAAAGACGAGATGATAAGAAAGTTGCAAGCCAACTCCGTTGCACAAAAACATCAATAGCTCGATTATGACACTTGTGACTAAATAATCCTTATTTAGCCTAACAAGAGAAACTATAATGAAAATGAGTTTCACTGTGCCTGTTGGGGGGGATATGCCCCAGCAAGTCAGCTTGTCTGCATTAAATCTGATTATGGGCACCATGTGGAAGTTACATTTTCAAAGCAAAAATGTCTTATAAATATGTTTAATGTCTAGCTAGGAAATTTGTGTAGAAGATATCCTGAAAGAGGAAGCCAGTGGGCGTAGACTTCTGTCTAAATTACGAGAAGGTGGAATTTTAAGTCCGAAGGAAAGGAAAACTTTGGTTAGAATTTCTTGTGGGTATTTGGTGCGTCGAATTGGCCATCAGTAAGTATATACAATACTTTTTGACACTCCTGTGCAATCAAGTTTCATTAATTTTTGAAAACCTATTTACAGTTATCCCAAAGCTGAGCTGGAAAAAGAGGCACTGGCCATCGCCTTAACAGACAGGTTTTCATCCCTTAGACTGAAACTTCGGCCAGGGATCCATGGCCATGTAAGTTTATGTGCTCAATTTTCTTTAATTACTACAGGAAAATGGTGCACCATTAATATATTTATATGCTGGTCTTGTTTATTTCAGTATATATATATATGCTTCGTTGTATGTACATTCTCTTTTAAAATTTACTTGCAGGAGCATCTTTATGATAAAAAGTCGGGAAAGGGCTTCATTGAATGGCGCCTTAAGAGGATGAGGGAGCAACTGACGCCATCAAAAAAGAAGAACAAGAAAAGGACCATGAAATCTAAACCAACAAGCACATCAACACAGTCTGAAGAAATTGACGATGAACCTGATGACAAGGAATCATCATCTCAGGAAGAACAGGTATGGAAACTGTATATACTAATTTTGGAATTTGTCTGTTTTCAAGTTGGGTGCTTGGCTATATAAATACACATATTTAATTAACATAAACCATGCTTGTTGGTTCAAGTAAACATTATCCTGATGGTATACGGTGTTATAATAATTTATATACATTACTAAACACGTGCTAATTTTTCTGTATTACCTACTCGTATATATATACAGGGTGTATCTGAACTCAGTGCCCCGACATATATGACTGCCTTCCTAGCCACCAGAGGATCGATTTAAGTATAGGAGTCATTATGTTTGGCCGCCGCATTACGGAGATAATTGGCCGCAAACATGTAGTACAAAATATCCTGTCGGTTAGGCTACCCATCGAACCCTCCCCAGTCAGAAGGCTCTGGAAGGTCTGGGGGCCGGACTTTGTTGGTTTGTTGCCCACAGGTGGTAAGGCCTTTTTGGCTAGTTACACCAGAAAATTCTATTTAACAGTCAGAAGGAGCGATTAGGCAAAAATCGCTAAAGAGTGTATCTCAGTAATGAGGCTGCCCAGACATATGACTCCTATACTTAAATCGATCCTCTGGTGGCTAGGAAGGCAGTCATATACGCCGGGGCACTGAGTTCAGATACACCCTGTATATATATGGAACTAAATTTAGTTGCCATGATGATAAAATCATATAACAGTGTATCCCAACTCAATGGAAAAATTCTGATACCTGAAATTCTCATATAGGTTTGGACACACTGCTGCATATCACAAATTCTATTGTATAATATATATAACACCCTTTTCTGTTGCTACATACAGATTGCCCTGATGAAATCCATGTTGCCTACTCAATCAAACCTTCAGCGCTTGGCTGATGCTATGGGTGATACTTTTGCTGCCAGAAGAAAAAGCATCAGTATACATCCATAATGAAAGGCTACTTGCAACTAATACATGCAGAGAATGTGTGTTCTCATAATGCACACATAAACTGGGAAAAATAATAAAGCCAAGTAGGAGAAGGACATACCCTTAGAAGTACTGTCTGGATAACCTATTTCATAGCACCTGAGGAACATGATGAAACAGCATGGGAAGATTTACTATGTTCTCATAAAGGATGTCCAAGAGGAGGTATTGCTTGGTTCTGGGGCTTCGCATAAACCATAAAGGTAGGGATGGGAGCAGATGGGAGTTTGTATGAAAGACATTAATTTTGTTCTGGACCTGGGCAAGGGAATGTTATTACGACAGTTCTTCATTTCTACGATGATGAATTTGAGGTGCACAACCCAATTGGTTTAAAAAGAATAAGTAAAATGCAGTGTATTTCAGTTTTCACACTAGGTAATCACCTAAGATATTGCTCCCAACTGAAGGCCATTTTTTTGACACTGCTGATAAAGCATAAACCATGAAGTGTCAGTAATAGTGGCTATCATTGTTGCTTTCATCCACTTGTGAGGGACTTGTTAAGCTTAGAATCGAAAGCCTTCATTATCTAAACTAGTGTTGGTGACACATAGCAATTTATGGCAATTCTTGCAAATCTGTCTGCTGATAATTGGTTGAGCTGTGCCATTGGGGGATTTCGGCACAGGTAGGGTGTCCTGGACATGCATGGCATGGTTCTCAACCTTTGCCACATCGGGACCCCTTGGAAAGTAATTCCAGATATCATGCAGCCCCCCTACAGCCAACAAGCCCGCCGCAGGCGGGAATTTCTTGGGGGTTCAAGGTCACACAATAAGATTAGGTGAATGTAATAACTGACAAAGTACAGTGGAATCCTCCTATACTGTAAACACATCGGGTATAAGCAAGAGTTATTAGCTCTTGGTATAAGCAAGTAGAATATTTCCAGCAGTGCCAATGTACAAGTGCAGTTGAGTCTGGATATAACAGACTTGTCTGCTATTTTCTGACTGCACAAATTGTGTAGAACTGCACGCTACAGTAAGCCCTGAGAAGTAGTTCTTACCCGTTCTTACCTAATCAATGCGACTTTTGCATACACTGTTACAGACATTGCACTTGCACCTTGCACACTCCCTCCCAGTCACCCTGCCTGCAGACCCAGGAAATTCACAAGAAGGTTTTATGTAGCCTACACATTGTACACAGGCCTAAAAAGAAAAGTAATGGTCCGAATTACCTCCTGAGTTGGGAGGTCCGTACTACCCTAATAATAATAATAATAATAATAATAATAATAATAATAATAATAATAATAATAATAATAATAATAATTTAATGTTATAATCCTATGCGCATACATGGCATTTGATAGCTTCACATCAAATTGGCAAGGATAACTATTTTTCCAGTACCATACGTCATCAGTGCAAATTATCTGGGGGGAGAGGAGAGAGAGGGAGAGAAGAGAGAGGAGAATTTTTAAATTTGTTTTCATGTCTTGTCACATACATCTGCATCTCTTTTCCTACAAGGCAGGTTTGGACATTCAGCCCATTTTATGCTACAGTGACCTCTTTTTACATTTGACTGCATCTTGCTTTGTCACTCTATGTTCTGCAGCGGGACAACTGTTTATTTTCTATAAATCTATACTATTGAACAATGTGGAACTGCTGAATGCATTTGTCATAATAATGACAGTTCATCAGGGACTAGCAATAATTTTATCGCGCCTCATTTAAGGACTCCATGGGAGTAGGCAACTGGCTCAGTTGCAGTTTCCATACTTGTGTTTGTTGCCATTTTTTTCTATAATTTGCTGTAACCAGAGAATAAATGCTGCCTTGAAGAAGGCAACAACCTGCAACATTAAAAGTCTAATCTCATATTCACACAATGACAGGAGCAGCTCCTTATTCACCATTTATTTGTACTTATATGGTGGTACATACATGGCATGGAAATAATGGCAATTTATTTAATTCCAAAACATCAACTTTGAAAATCACATTTGTTGTGTGCCAGTATCAGTATGCTTATTTCTAATTTCTTGCAAACCTATTTATTCATCATTTGTACTTATATGGTGGTACATACATGGCATGGCATGGAAATAATGGCAATTTATTTAATCCCAAAACATCAACTTTGAAAATCACATTTGTTGTGTGCCAGTATCAGTATGTTTATTTCTAATTTCTTGCAAACCTATTTAGTCATCATAAAGTCAGTATACAAAAAGCACAGGCACACGGCAGAAAACAGTAGTTGTGTTCCTTGCACAAAGATCAAGATTACAAACATCATAATTTCAATCTGCAGTACATAGGTCTGCCACAACATCCAATACAGGATTGCCACAAGGGATGGAAGTGTCAGTGCCATCGAGATGGCCGATGGGAGCAGCCGACCTTCCAAGTTCCCCACTATTCCGAGGTACAACCGGCTGATCTCGAGGAAGTCGAAGGCGATTACAAGCAAAGTCTCAATGACTATGTTGAACCAGGGATAAGGCAGCCAGAAGAACTTCACGAACATGAGGGAGGCAAGCATGACGAGCACTACTACTGAGGTCCATATGCCAATGTACAACAGCATTTCCAGTATCAATGACATCTGGGGGTAGTTCCTGAATACGTTGTTCTCAGAGTACCAGAACTGCCTTCCGACATCTAATATAAATAGTAATAATAATTAGATAGAATAATCTTGCATGCATGAGCGCAAGTCAGGCATACAATCACTGCTGCACACCATTACACAAATTTAATTTCTTCCCCCAGCTATTTAGAGATGCATATGTTCAATTTGGTGAGTAATTCAAGTGAGAATACTCTGTCCCTGCTTAACATGGCAAGGAATGGAACACACACCAAGCTTGGATTGTGCTTTTATATCCTCCTCCTCCTCCTCCCTCCCTCCCTTCTCAAAATCCTTGCAGCATGAAATTAGTTGTTACTCACTCTGAAAATAAGTCCAGACAACGGTCCAGACAACGGTCCAGACTGTAGTCAGGCGTGCAGTCAGGCGTGTTCGCAGGCGTGTAGTCAGTATTGCACCCATGTTGGTGGAGAATCGGTGAGCAAGAATCTTCCCTGAGCGAAGTCGGACAATTGGAACGAGTTGGAAAATGGTTGGGAATTTAAATGTCTCCTCTTTCCCTGCCTAGAGGACTCTCAGCTCTGAGAGGCAGGGTGGCCAGGTGCATATGGCGATCCGTGGCGATCACGTGGCGTTCACTACTTTTTTTTTTTTTTTTTTTTGGGGGGGGGGGGGGTCCTCTTTTCAGGTGGGCGTTGATTATAATTATCTTAAGCTTGATTGTTGATACATCGGCATGACCAGCTCCTCACCCATCTTAGCCGAGTTGAAGGTCGTTTAATATAAAAGTCTCCGCTAGGCGGGGAATTTGACGCTGGCGCCCCCCCACAGGCCACAGCCGACTACTGGGGGGTCGGTTCGGGTTGGCCGCATTCGTAACCAATCCAAACCGTTCTTTCCTCGGACGTCTGGAGGCGCGCCCTCGCCAAATTCCCCGCCTAGCGGAGCCTTTTATATTAAGCTACCGTATTTGTGTCGGGGGGCTGGGCCTGACCTAGAATGGAATAGTTATTTTTTAAACATAGTATGCAGATGGAGGACATAATAAGCGTTTAAAAATGGACGTAACGGAAATAATACTAACTCATTAATAAAATGAGACCACACTGACTAGTTCCCTTTCTCCTTTCCTTTGCCCTTTCCTTTCCCCTTCCCTTTCCCCTTCTCCATACTCCGCTCCTTCGTCTCATCATCGTCGCTATATATGAGGGGGGACCTGCTGCGACGCCTCGGTCGTCCTCCATCTGTTCCAGATCGTGCTGAGTCTGACAAAGTCCGTGATGGTGGCCGGCGGGATGTTGACAACTCCTCGTCGCTGCTTTCTGACGAATCGGCGGTGATTTGCCTAGTTACCTGTGGCCCAGTGTGAAACACTGAGCCCACAATTTGGCAGTCGTCGTCGTCACTTATTGTGTAGTCCCGTACCTTTGGCACAGGCGGCCTGTCCAGACAAAAATATTATTACGGAGTACAGATTATTATGTAGAAATTACGATGTCCAAACGCAATTTGAAGCGTATCATAAAAAGTATGGTAGATTGAAACCCTCTCTAACAAAAACAACCACTGGACACACTGAAACTGCTTTTGTTCTTGGCATGAGAATTTCACTGTGAATTATTTTAGTTGAACATAATGTAAACTAAATTTTTGGTGGAACAAACAGTTTTGGCTGTAGGCAGGTGTCACTGTACTTCATGAGTGCCATGAGGTATCATAATTTTAAAATGATCAAATGGCACTCATTGTCAGTCATTTATATCTTAGGCCCATTCGCCTGCAAAAGATATTTCAAAATTCAACGTCATTACCTGCCCACTCCCGATGGCCCAGGCATGTCTTGCCTGTCTAGCTCTTGTGCCTGCCGATTTGAGGCTTGAGGAGTCACAGTTGGCACTAAGGTGTTGACTGAATGAGAAGGGCTATTGAAAAGTTGAGAAGGATTAGGAAAATTCTTTAGTCGTTTATTCAATGATATCAATGAGTACTCAGTAGCCTACTACCTGATTGCAACATACATGATCACAGTATTTAGCAACATGGTTCCATTTCAGTAGCTGGGTATAAGACAAAAAATTATATCCTTGCCCACTGCCCATGTAATATTACAAGGTATATTTGAAGAAGTACCATTACGGCATTATTCATGAGGCATATAATCTTAGACTTAGTCAAATGTCATTAGCATTTCGGTTTGATTGTAAGTGAAGCAAAAATTTAAAACAAAGCTATCTTTAGTAGATCTACAACATTTCACACATTTGAACACTGTCACGAGTATTCTCAATCCCATTAAACTTATTACTCCACGAAGCTTATTGTGTCATTGTTCTTCATCGATTTCAATTTTGGTATAGTATATAATAATTATTAGTCTACCTCAAATTATTGAATTTGGTATACACACATTCCTTGAGATGAGGTTCTGGTAGTTAATACATGGAGACACGCAAAAGGATTTGGCACACCAAAACATGAAGCTAGCAAACCCGGATCGGTAAAACATGTCAGCGAAAATATGACACAAAAATCAGAGTTGAGGGGCCATATTCTGCATCAGAAAACCACAAACTTGTGCCATGTGACATGCACATATATATCGTATGTGTCATCTTCGACAGTTCAACAGTGACGCATGTTGGAGTTTTTTGACATTGTACAATTAGGATATCCAGTGTGTCACATCACTTGGGCCAAGGTTTTTTTGTCATTTTACACACGAGATTCTGGCTGAAACGTTGTTGTGTGTCATGATCATGACACACAACAACGTTTCAGCCAGAATATATTTCATTTTTGTGGGGAAGTGTGTGTCTGTTTTGTGTGTAGCTAATTTCAGACAGGAGACTAAGTTACTTGCCAGCAGCTTTTGCAGAAATTGTAGACCATTGGAATGCAAGTATGTGGGATTTCTGTACAGACATATCACTTTTCTTCTGTTAGGGAAATTAAAAACATAGCCTATACAGTATACAGTATAGTTAAGCATAAACTACGGTATTTACTACAAAAATTAATTTTAGAACTCGAGGGAAAATGAACCCTATCCCTGTTCACTATTCCAAAAGATACGTAATCTAACTTCTGATTGACTCCAGAGTACAGAGCCTTGTTAAGAACCAATTGTAATGAACTGCACGAACAATAGTTGCAGAATCTGCTACATGTCTATGTGCTACATACAATCATGTTTTACTTCTTTTTTTAAAAAACAGTCCTAACATCTCTTTACAGATACACCATTTGGAATCAACAGGAGCGATACTTACATCATATTCCTGGGCTCTGTTGGCTGCTTGGTCCTCATTGGTATCAAGACTTGAGGTACTGCCTGGTTACATAAAGGGCATACAGGCTTCATCTTGCACCATTCAGTTATACAGTAAGAACAAAACTTGTGCATACATGGGTATGCAAAAGCTCTGTTGGCAAGTTTTGCCAAGCATATTGGACAGGGATCGTCCTCCTTTGCCTCTGAAGCACTTAGTCGTACATACCAGACTGAATCCGTAACCTTCCGGATGGGAACTGGTAGTGGGGGGTAGAGGAAGAAAAGTTTTGAAACATCCAGTTTATGGCTGTACATGACGATTTATAATGCAAGTGACCCTTAAATCTGCCACAGAAATGAGTGCTCACAAGAATGTGCATGTGTGAGGCTCATGCTGCCTTTGAGGATGGAGCATTATGGTGTGGCTGATTTCTAATAGCAGCTATTGTTGTTCAGGGATGACTTCAGCATTTTGGGCATTCATCACAAAGATGTTCCATCTGTACACTCCAGCAGTCTAACAGTAAGGAGGATGGTGTACATCAAACGACTCTCTGCTGTCACACCATGTTCAACAATTCCATAAGCTTCAAGTACAGTAGAGTAACATATGAGCCTCATCAGTGCAGGTGGTTGGAGCATCTGCACTTGGCACTGGCACTTGGGTTCCACTTGCATATATGAGCTTTCTTTAAAATGCCTGACTACCCCTGCACTATCTTCAAAGGCAGTACGAACATCCCACACACTTCTCCCGAATAGGATATGGGTATGTTGCAGGATCAAATTCGTCTCTGCATCAGGAAATAATGAATTTTTAGTGGAAATCGTGGCGAATAATATAGAGAATCAGAATATAAGTGAAACTCCGTCTTTTTCTATCTAGATGGTCTCTTAGTTGTGAAAATCAGGATGTGAAATTGGTGAAGTAGGATTTTTTCAAATCTGATATGGCCCCAGGATAAAATTGCAGGCACAGTTTTGAATTCCATTTTTTAATATGCAATGGTGGATTGTCACATTGTGTACTACAACGATCATCTAATAAATTTAATGTGTGATCAGTGAACTGGAACAACAATTGACAACGTTGGCAGAATGTTGTGCTGCTCGGTAGGCATGAGATAGCCTACCAGTAGTACCAAGAGTACTTATGCACTTCTCTCAACTTTCTTTTGCCCTCCCCTTCATAATGTAAAACTGTATAGTACTTACATTTAGAACCACTCATCGTTGGTGGTAAATGTTGCTAAATCTCCCCAGGCAATAATAGGATAAAATGTGTTCTATTTTCTAGATCCACTCCACGTGTCCGCTCTTGGTCCGCTCCCCCACGCTCCACGGTCCGCTGCCCATACAAGGTAGCCAACCGCACCCCGGCACGGAAGTGTAGCCAGACCAGCAATTCGAACTCCCTCCCTCCCCAGGGCGGGTTTCGAGCAGTGATGACTTATTTCACCTTTATTTATATAAAATATAAATAATTAATCCCTGTATTCGGGCCCGAACAGTTGAAAGTCGTTCTGGTTGCGGTGATGTCCACGATGAGGCTCGGGTTTTGCTTCGAAGATGTGAAACATCCGAACTCCTCACGGGCCCGATTCATCGATGTGTGGATCGGGATTAATCTGGCAGATCTGGCTATCTGGAGTGTTATTATATCGGCTCGTTAAGGTGTTACAGTAATTTGGCCATTTTCATAATAATACGATAGCCGAAATGCATTGTTCAATGTTCATAATATCATACATACATTCGAGTTCTGCAGTGGAATTATGAATTGTTTACTCCAGCAACCGGCTTTAGAGAAGCAGACATCACAAGAAATTAATTAAGTTCCTAGACTTGTTGGGCCTGCTCTATACACCTTGTGCCGATTTTGTGGAAACCTCTGAACATGGACCATTCAAGTGCTAAAAAAAATAGAGAGTAATATTATACATCGAATAAAAATCGGAATAATAATCTACGGCACAAGTGCCTAATCCCTAATGTGATTCTCAATTTTTATTATTTATTTCCCAGGCCTGCTATTTTGAAAATCAATGGAGTTTATTTAATTCCTATTTGTGAGGTCCATTATTTCAAATAGTGGCAGTGTTCTTTCGTTGCCTATCGTTATCAATTTATATGAAACAGTCAAATATATTCCGATTGAGTTATGGCTTTTAGCGTTTGCTATTTTTCTGTGCTGATATTATTTAAAAAAATGCAGGACTAAAGTAGGATGTAATTTTTCACATTGCAAATAAATTATTCATAATTCGATGATTGAATGATTCACTTACACTTCCTACAAAAAAATCATCCAAAATGAGGGGGGGGGGGGGGAATGTATGTGAGACTGTGGCTAAACTTTTTATTCATTGTTGTGGGCCAAGGTATACCCTATACCGTGTAATGCATTTTCAAAAAATCCCGCACTCTTGGCCACGCCCATGTGTCTTGCTGCCCAATTATGGGCGATGTCGGCAAATTCATGCTTGAACGAAACATGTAAACAGCGCCACGATTTATGAGCAAAACCCGAGCAAAACAATAATTACATAACTGATTCTGTACCGTAAACACATTTCATGTGTGGACCTGCAATAAAGCCATGAGTGTCTCGGTGTCCCACAGATGGCAGGTATTTCAGCCCTTCTGACAACCATATCTACATAGCTGCCACCTGATGTCCACTTGTAAAGTTACATATCATGTGCATGTCAAGAGGACAGCACCTCCGACTCCGGTTCCGGTCTGCGTGTAGCACAGTAGAAGCTTCTAGATCGTTCTAGATCCATTGGCTGTTGATAGTTCCTGTACAACGGAAAGTTGGTGCCGAGTTGTTCCAGAAGCGTTGTAGATCAGCTCAGAGGCTAGCGGGTACACAGGATGGCCAAGTGGGGTGAAGGCGACCCTCGCTGGATTGTAGAAGAGCGGGCCGATGCAACGAACGTGAACAATTGGCACTGGTACGACTACAGCCATTAATATAGGTTCAGTAGTAGGCAGCCACTGGGGTAGTCAGTGTGTAGTGTCAAGATGTAACCAGGTGTAGGCAGCCTGTGACTGACCATAATTTTCACGTGGGTGGGGCCTTCAAATGCAAACATGTGTCCACTAATGATGGGGATTTAACCCTGGAACCGTGCCGTACCTACGAGTATTACGGCAACCGTGCCATGGGGTCTTTTTGGACCCCACCGTATTTTAATTTTTATTAATTATTATATAACACTTTTCAATGTATTGACTATATACAATCATTCTTTGAACAATGCCTAAAATGATCGCCAATTCAAAATAAACCTGCACTTCCTGTTATATAGCTACTGTAAAAAAAATGGCAAAAGTTCATTGTAATTATAATTTTAATGCATTTTTTCTCTTGGGGTCCGAAAAGACCCCACGTCACAGTTCCAGGGTTAAAGTAGTGAATAAACTGACCAATGAGGGCGTGTCGCCCTCATTGGTCAGTTTATTCACTTATTGGCCGAGTGGTTTAGCGCCGCAGCCTTCCACCTCTAATGTCCCGAGTTCGATCCCCGGGTCGGACGGAGGATACTTATGTGGATAGAGTTTCGATGGGTTCTCTCCGTGTGCACGTGGGTTTTCTCGGGGTTCTCCCGTTTCCTCCCACTATCAAAATCCATCACATTACAGGCAAATGATTAAAGTCGGTTATTCAAAAGATGATCCCCTAAGAGGCCCAAGGGGCCTATCACGAGGTATCCATTATTATTATTATTATTATTATTATTATTATTATTATTATTATTATTATTATTATTATTAACTGACCAATGAATACAGGAATTCTATGTTAAACTAGGACAAATGTATGTGATGCTGTTAGGTGTAACCTAGGATTATTTTCAAGCAGAACAAAAAAAAAACAACTGGAAGCAGTAATACAGTATTAGTTTTAAGATTGCTGTTTTGAGACCATAATTATGTCACATAGAATTGCACTTGCAAGGGAAGTGTCTGTAGGGGTATCGTCCAATCGGCCTGAAAATGACACTTCAGGTAAATCGCAGGCCAGAAATTCATTGGTGAAAATAAGTGCCAATAGCCAAGCATTTTCGAGATATGAGCGACGATAGGTGTCAACTCGCAATAACTGCTCAATGAAACCGCATCTGTAAATGAACGCGTGTACAGGTAAACAAATAATTACGAAGGGACACGAATAATTTATTATTTACTGAGCTTGTGACTATTCATTTTTCCGAATATGAAGCCATGGAGAGAGTAGGTAAGCATCGGCAGAAGAAAAAACAGTAATGCACTTTCCAGCAAGCTGTTTTATTCCTGTGATTGCAAAGGGAAAGTTATGCAGTGATAAATGGTGTTGGGAAAAAAAGAAAATGAAAAAGAAAACGATGCTCCGAGAAGAGAGAGGGGGAGAAAAAAAGTCGCTTCCCGCGGACTTGAACAGGGAGACTTTGGAACATGACGCGGACGCTCTACAAGTCTACAGACTGAGCCACGAAGACTGTTTATGATTTCTTACCCCGAAAGCGCCCCTTGTCACCGCGCAGGTTTGCCGTGCACCTATCGTCGCCCATATCTCGAAAACACTTGGCTATTGGCACTTTTTATTTCCACCAATGAATTTCTGGCCTGAGATTTACTTGAAGTGTCATTTTCAAGCCGATTGGCCGATACCCCTACAGACACTTCCCTTGTTAGCATGGAATTGACCCAACCTGTTTGCATGGGTTTTTGTGGGTTTTTCAAGTCCAATTGCCACTCACCACTGGAACGAGGAGTGCATGATATCCTACTTGTAAGAAAAATAATTCCAGACAGTTCGAAATTTCTTCTAAGGTGAACATAGTGCATGACTTACACATATAAGGTTCATTCAGATGAGAATGAGCCACTGTCATATCCTCCTGAGACCCGAGAAGAATTTTTAACGCAATGTCAGTTCCTATTGCATTTTCTGAACATTTTCCCAGTAAGAAACGAGAAAAAAAAATCGTTTTAAAATATTGACAAAAATAATGACAAACAACCAATGAGAACATTAGGACCCAATTGCTGCTACAAAAGCAGATCGGATGAAAGCTGAAAATTTAAATACCACTTAATGGATCACTAACATAGTGCTCTATCCTCAAAACAATGCTTTTTAAATTCATTTGTGGAATTTGTGGCAGCAATTCCTCTCAGAAGACAAAAGATAAATGAAATTATTTTTGAATGCCGCCACTCCAGCCATGGGGCTTGCTCCTTCCCTTCTTACCCCCTAGCATAGTACCTCGCTATTCTAGATTTTAAAACTGAACTGTATAATGCAAAGTACACGTCCATACAGCCACAGCCCATTCAGCTAAAAATATTTTTTTTCGGATATCCATTTAAATGGGCATTTGGTCTTAAGAAGAAAAGAAAATTACCAGTTCTCTACAGCAACAAATATTGTCACAGACACATCTTTTCATATTCCCTAATACACATTCCTTGAGAATCGCAGGACATTCGCTGCATTGACAAAAATCGCACTCTAAATATGAGTAAAAAAATAAAACTTATCAGATGAGCTCCTAGCTTCACCAGCGGAATCCGCCATTTTCATAAGTGATTTAATTTCCGCTGCCAAAGTCAGATATTCAACACTAGGTGGCTACACCTATTGAGGCCAGATTGTAATCATGGGATACCAACAGATTGCAGTTCTGTTGGCATCACTAGTTGGCGCCATTTTTTTGCTGATGTCGACACCAGGTCTCAGGAGGATACAGCAAATTTCCGGATGGGTTTATCGCGACATTTTATATGCAAAATGAAGGCCGTACTAGTGTAGTATTGTGCNCCCCCCAAAAAAAAAAGACTGTCCACTCACAGTCAGATATGGAAGCAATGAATGTTGAGCAGCCAGGGGTAATCCGTTTTTGAACCACGGAAGGTGTCGGCAGTACAGAAATCCGTGTACGAAAGCTTTATGTTTTTGCCATTTGGTAGAGCCTGGAGTAAGCGGTTTGCTTGCCCTGGCCTAGAATCACCAGCCCACGACACTGGCCCCTCTCGGAACCGCTTACTCCACGCTCTAACACATGGCAAAAACATACAGCTTTCGTACACGGTACTCACACTGTGAGATGGTTTCTGTACTGCCGACACCTTCCGTGGTTCAAAAACTGATTACCTCTGGCTGCTACATTCATTGCTTCCATATCTGAGTGGACAGCCTTTTTGAAGGGGGGGTCTTGAACAAAAGGACACTGCGACTGTGTCGAGTGATCGAATGGCCACATGTCAGTGTGGAGCAATACTACACCAGTATGACCTAAGTTTTGTGTATAAGATGTCGCGATAAACCCATGCGGAAATTTGCTATATGACCGTGGCTCAGTTTCATCTGAATGACCCAATATTAAATATTGGGAAGAGAGGTGGGATGTTACATGGGAGAGTTTTCCAGCCTAAACAGGCCAAAGAGGAGTGAAACCAATGGAGCAAAAGAGAGTGTAAATTTCAATTCTGCTACTTACCTCGTGTGTTGGCTGTTGCTGAGACCTGGTGGCACAACCACAGGTGAGGAGTGGAACATACCACAGTGGCAGCCCAAATAGCAATTATCATAATAATATTCAAGACATATTCACAGTGGTTCAAAGCACCAGTTGCAATCTCAGACCAGACGCCTTGTTGACCCTGGCTTAAATGTACTGTTGCCATTGCCTATGGTCATAATGCCCAGGACCTAAAGCATACATGGTAATGTAAGAAATGAATGAGAGTTGGGAATATACCTTTTTATTCTTATTAAAACCCATTTTTTGCTGCTGCATTCCTTTTCAAGCAGTGACATTCATAACTCATTCCCCACCATGTCGTGAGAAGCAAACATTTTGTCCTTTGCAATAAGCTTACCTAATGAAACCCTGGCAGTGCAGAACTCACAGTCCTTCTGCCTGGAGAGAAAATGTTGACATATTCCTTGCCAGTTTTTGGGGTTTTTGTTATCTCACACTCCTCTTTCCTTGGTCTTTCACCCCCTGACAGCAACAAAAGTGCCAGAAGTAGCCAACACTTCAATCATGTCTGAAAAATTGGTTCCAGTGGTGAGCTTATTAACCAGTATTAATTTTTTCGAACACATTCACATTATTCTTTGAGTATTCCATATTGTTTTCTCACGTTGTTACCTGAAGACATCACTAACTACAGTAAGGGCCCTCAGGCAATAATGTGAATGTGTTTGAATGTAACAGGTGTGTGGCCATTTATGATTAGCTCAAAATTAACTTTAGTAAAGGCCTCAGCCTTTCCATTGACGTTCTTTCTGCCTTCCCTACACATGCCCACATTCCTCTTGCAGGGACAGGAATTCTTTTTGAAGTATTAATATTAATAATAATGGGAGATGGCAAATTTTCAAATAATCCTCAGTCTAGTTCCTAAGGACACCTATAAAATCAAGTGGAACCAAGCTGTAGCAGTCCCTTGTTGGATATTTCTGTAGTGTTGTCTCTCAGGGAAAACGTGTGCATGCACCCCACACACTGAAGAAACATCAAGTCCTTTTGATTTCCATGGTGCAATTACATCATTGAACTAGTTAAAGGAAAGATCCAGTGATTTTGCATGTTGGGCTGCAAAAATCAAGCAGGGCTCCCTGATTCCGAATATCCGGTCTGTTTTGATAGCGAATGCACCATAAGCGTAAAATTTAAAGTCAAGTCGATTTTTAAAATAATCAGCGCCGATCGCGGGTTCCTTCTAGCGGCAAGGATGGAAGCTCTAAGCACGAGAACAGATGGCCACCCCCATAGCTACAAACCACGTGTAAGCCAGGTTTTTGTGTTTTCGACCACAGCGGAACCCACCCCTGGTGCCAAGGGCCATGGAAAGGCAGGGGAGGATGAGAAGTGCGGGCGGAGGGAGGACGAGTGATCGGAACATGCGACCAAGTGATGCCCAGAGCGGGATACTTCCGTACCAGTACTAGACTTACCAAGATGGGTAGTGTCGCGAGGTATAATCCGAAGAGAGACGAGGAATACACATTGCCCACATCTTGGCCACATGAGACGGCATCGGAGGAAGGGCCAAGTGATCCATCCACTTCCTAGTTCAAAAATTGTCTTCGCGGCTAAGCCAATCTTGGCCCATGCAGGTTGCCAGGATCTCTGCGGGAGGCGCCAGCTGTACGATTACCCTATCAAATACAGTAGCGGTTTTGACTTTCACTTACGGGCATTTGCTTACGCGGCGTCAGATTTAAAAACCGACCACATTTTTCGAAGGGAGTCTTCCTTGATCTTTGAAGCCCAACATGCTAAATCATTGAACGCTTCCTTTAAGAAATACAGTGGCAATGTGGGTAGCAAAAGTCATGTCCGATGTGCCTATTTTCAGTATTATTTTTAGCTTCAGGTAATGTCATGTGAGTAGTGGAAGGGCACATTAACTTACTTAGGCCCGGTATCCATGCAGGAGTTTCTCTTGTCAGAGTCCTCTTGCATGAGAAATCTTTTTTGTTGAGACGGACTCTATTTCCCCTCAGGTCCCCTCTGGCCCCTTGGAAGAGGGATTAAAGTTGGAAAATTTTCAACTTTCCCTCTATTCCTCTGATCTGGGCATGCGCAGTTGGCTTCTGTCAAGAGTAACTCTTGCGTGGATACCGGGCTTTAGACTTTGAACCTCCAGCCTACTTATAGTAGAAATGAAGTGTGTTGTGAGTCAGAAAAGTTTCTAGTTTTATTAATTCACTAGCAGGTTACCCGGCGTTGCCCGGGTATGTTGGGGTGCTGGTAAAGATAGGGGTACATATCTGTGATAGAGTACCTGCTTGTCTTATAGCGTACAGTCAACACGGATATGCTGATTGGATGTGTAAAAGGAGGAATGCGGATGGAGTTGGCCCAGGAAAAGACTGCACAGCCATGTGTTTTTCCCCCTNTTGACCCCTTGACCCCCCCCCCCCCCCAACCCCACTTCACACCCCCACCTCGTTCCATATGTTTGCTCTGAAAAACTGTAGAAATGTACGTACAGATGTATGATGGGAAATTTTGTTTTCAACACGGAGTAATATTTTGCAAATACTGTATTATTTAATTGTATTTACTTTGTCTGGAAGTCTTTCAAATCCCACAAAATCCCGGCATTACCATAAGATACGAAGTCACGTGAGGTGGCCAATTAGCGTAATTGGTGGATGGGTTGAATTTACGGAGATGGTATTTGCTAGGTATTGTGGCATAAGGGCATTTCCTAGGGGAGACAAAGTGGCTCTGCGGAAACGTATGCTTCCACGGATGTTAAGGTCCCGGGTTCGATCCCAGCCCGTGGTTCCCTCCTTCATCCCGGGCAGAGTTGGGTCGTCTCTGGCTTCGTTTCGGGTGGAATCTCCTCAGACTAATCCACCCGGGGGAGTTCACAAAATATACCGTTTGAGAATTGCACTTGCACCTTGCACATCCCCTCCCAGTCACCCTGCCCGTGGGCCCGGGCGCTACGTCAAAAAGGTTCCATCAAGACGAAATAAAGGTTCCCTCCCTGCGGTACGATGCTGGGAGGTAAATAGCTAAAAAAAGAGAGGCATTTCCATGGGAATGCAAATTGATTTATTGTGATTGATGTAAGCTAATTGTTGAGCCAGGAATATGCGTGTTGTGGGAGTTAGGTACATTTTCGGAAGCTGAAACATGCGGCGTTAGATTCCTTGGAAAAAGTAACCCCTGATGTGCTAATTTAAGGCGGTGTAAGGGCCTTCCCCTGGATTTCTATAAGGGACAAACATCCAAACTAACAATGAAGCTTCCTTATTTATAGAGATAAGAGATATAGATTTATTTTTATTGTTATTTTGCAGCAGACAAATTTATGCCATATTCAGGGTCTTCTGTGGGCAGGTTTTACTAATTAAGAGGCAAGGTTGTAAAATATGATTCATTATCAATATACAGGGTGTTTATTGTAACTCTGCAAAGACTTGCAGGGGTAATAGGGGACCAAGACAAGCATTTTTGACATAGGAACCCGTGTCCGGAAACGCCATCTAGAGGGGGTTCATAGACAAGGAACGGGTGCGCTCAGGCGTGTCACGTGGGAGGCGCTAGGCGAGCGGACTGTTTTGTTGATAGATGACGCTCGGATAGTAACCAACGATGCGATGAGCCATAACATGGCAACAGCAGAGCCATCTAGCAACTGAAGTCGGCCTCCTAGGAGACGCGCGGATAGTCAGCAGCGGTTCTGTTGTTGCGAGGTTATGGCGTATCGTGTTGTTGTTTACTTACAACGACGTGATACTCCATAACCTGGCAACAACTGTGCGCCATCTATCAACAAAATAGTCAGCTCGACTAGCGCCTCCCGCGTGACGCGTCTGAGCGCACCCGTTCCTTGTCTATGAACCCCCTCTAGATGGCGTTTCCGGACACGGGTTCCTATGTCAAAAATACTTGTCTTGGTCCCCTCTCTTACCCCTGAAAGTCTTTGCAGAGTTACAATAAACACCCTGGTATATGGCATAATCTCATTTGCACTGTCTTAATTTTTATAGCTGCAGAAAAAGTATTTTAATAACATGAGGTTAGATGTACAGTATATTCCCTTCTATTGTTTCAGGAAGGAGAAAAATGCTGCTGCATGGTCCAAAGACAAGTTGCAGAGATTGCTTGTTGGTGTGTCTATTGATGAATCTGAAGGTAAGGAATTTAATCGCTCTGGTACAATATTGGTTTTAGTCTACTGCCATGCCCTTGATGCTGAAATCGCTGATAATGGCCCTGAAAAAACCCACATGAACACACAGAGAACTTACCAAAATGGCGAACTACTCTGTGGCTTAAAGGATCAAATGCAGGACCTAAGAGGTGGAAGAGTTTGTGATGAATGTATCATTACCACATCCCCCCCCCCATAGAGTGCCATGCTTATAAGAAACAGTGTTGACCAGGGGCCGGTATACCACCGGCCAGTTAAGCGAGGTAATTTTTGTGAATTTCTCCTTCCCTGAAAAATAACTGATTAATTGTCAATAAAATAAATACCGTATTACCTCACTTAAAGCTGCATGCTGGTGTAGTAGAGGTCGATCAGTTTTGAGATATGCATGACCTGGTGGCTATACCGGCATGCCGGTCTAAGTGAGGTATGCCGGTATAAGATGAGGTTTCCTTACGATCTCTATGAAAATTATTATTACTCAAAGGAATGCATTACACCATGTTCTACGGTATGGATACAGCCCAGGACACTTCTATCGCCTGACATATCCCATAAGATCATTCGTTAAGTTCAAATATGGCAACATTTTCAATTAAAAGTGCAAGGCTGCTAGACGGGAAGAATACCTACCAGGATATTTCATACGTTTGGTTTGGATTTTATTATCTGAGTGACGAGGCTTCTCAGACAAATATTATTATTGATACCACTACGCAAAGTGATCATCTCATTGCCAACGAGATCTGCAACCACCGAACTATTGGTAGCAAAACGAAGGACTGAAGGAATTTGCCTAGATCCTTTGTAATGTTTAGGGGGGTTCCCCTCTCAGAGCAGGCTGACAGTCGGATTGGTCACACTCTATGCACTGTGCAACAGATGAACTTGAATATTCTCACAGCCCTGTACCCGCAAATTTTTCATCTTAGCATGATTTAGTACAGTATCAGATGCATTGCAAAAAAAATTGACAAGGATCAAAATTATGGAAATCTACCTCGGGTATTGCGGCATGCCAGCCACCTCTGGGTTATACCGGCATGCTGGTCGACCTCGTTTTATACCTGCATGCTGCTTTAAGTGAGGTAATACGGTACAAATACTTGAAATGTTTAAAATATTTTATGTGGTAACTGATGCAAGACTTAAGAAGTAAATCTATTGCATCAGCAAGCACTCTCCTTTTATTTTCCTCTGCAGCAAATATGTATTGCAATGTTCAGGTAAATCAACTGCAGTGGTTGACTTACCTGAACATTGCAATACATATTTTACATTCTGTAAGCCTAAATCATGAGGGCCTATAAGACCAAGACAGTTACAGTACATGACTCTCATAGAATGATCCTAGGTTTGATCCCTAGACTAAGTTCTTTTATCTCATCTTGTGCGGAGTTAGGTTCTACTAATTTTTCATGGGCAGTTGGTGGGGACCCTTGCCATGCTAAATAAGTATCGTAAATAATCCTGATGACAAGTATTCAGATTTGTGATTGTCATTCCTGAAAATGTAATTTTTCTGAATTGTACATTTTTCAGGCAAATTTTCCATCACAGAGATGGAAAAATGTGAAGGCGATGCCTATATAAACATCAGGAAGGGAAAGCTTATGGCTTTTTATGAGTGGGAAATTATCCTGAAATGGGAAGGGAAACTCACTCCCCGGTCCAAGAAGATAAAAGGCAAGATCCAAGTAGCCAACTTTTGCGATGAGAGTTCCGTGTCAGCTATCGAAATGATCATTTCAACAGACGAATGTGAAGAAGAGGATCACCAAATGGAGTCATTTGTTCGATGCAAGATAGAAGCTGCACTTAAGACCAAGCTGGCTGGATATGTCAGTGAGCTGAAGGAAGGTGAGTTTTCACAGCATCCTGTGTTACATTTGTTTTATCTCAGAGGATGGGAGGGAGGGACACATGCCTCAATTTTTATTGCAGTTATTACAGTTAAGAGCAAAAGAGCCACATTATTACCAATATTATCTTTGAGTTTGTTTGGAAACACCCTAGTGACAAAGCACGAAATGAAATGTCAGGTAAAGTAAGGGTGACTGTAAAGTCTAGACACATAGGTTTTTTATTATTTATTATTATTATTACCCTGTTTATGAAGTATTGCTCCTGTAGGGGGGGACAACCTCGTACATCACACATAGACATAAAGGACCTGTTCAAGTAGCCCCGCTACCTAAACGGCAACCATCTTGCGCATCTTGTAGTGTATAATCTATGCACCTAGTTTTACGCTAATGGCCGCTGTGTTCGCCACTGACTGTATTTTTGATGTGGTAGGGATTGCTACCTAGCGGCCTTGGTAGGCATCAAAACATGTTGTCACATGGTGAACTGTTTTATTAGTTCATTTAGACTCAGGAAAACACGTGTGGTTTTTACCCCGTAAAAATGTTGTAAGAATATTCGTGTGAGACAGATGCCGGGTCAGGGAACCAATATGCGAAATGCAAGCCCCATCGAGATATCACGCGTTTGCCCAATCGTGTATCTCTCCCTCTCTCCCTCTCCTCTCTCTCACTCTCCCCTAAAAGAGAGACAGGAGCGAGGGGCGGACTCAGGATGGCGCTCGTTGGCAAAACAAGGGCGAACTCTTTCTCCAAACTGATGAAGGTCACCCTTTAGAAGCATTCTTCCATTGAATGACATATATTAGAGTGGCTGGACAGCAACATTTTGATCCAACTCCCCTGCGTTGCCAAGTTTCAGTGATCTGCTCCAATCTAATTGACACGAATCATTGAGCCATGTGGGTGGCCTTTCTTTGCCAGGATAACTTTGAACAGGTCCTTTACTCACAGACCAACAGAAATTGTATACATCAGAATTAGTCAATTTAGTGGGTTCAGAGAATGTCAAATGAAAATAATGTTGAAAGGCGAAAAAAAGAGGCAATTCCATTCAATATTGCCTCCTTTTTTCATTATTTTGAGCCAGTGACTCAGCATGCAGATGACTAACGGGAATTGATCTCTAAGTTCAAACCCCGCCGCCTTTTCGCCTCACCCAATTGCATGCGGGTTAAAGGACCACACCCCCGTTTCTGCCCAATCGTGAGAGAGTACATGACATCAATTACTAGTTACCATATGACATTACATTTAAAAAATCCCATTTGTGGGTTATTTTAAAATATGTGTTCCAGAATACCCATGCCTTAGTCCATGTCAGCTGGAACAACTCAAACTCTTTCATCATAATTGGTTTGTTCATGAGTACAGAACAGATATGAATACGAGTAATGGTCCATACTTCTGGAAACTAGCGATTGTAATGTAGTTCCAAAGAGTGCTGCTGTGACTCGCGGAAGCATACAGTCACTTTTATTCGCGTTCTATTCACTTAAATAATGATGTCGTTTTAAAAAATTACCTCATGAGAAAATTAGTACACGGGATGGGGCACATACAGGGTGGGGCAAAAGTCATGGGCTGATTAAAACGACGCGTAAAAGGACGGCGTAAGTAACGAACGATTATATTTTTTAAAAATTACACTACGCAGAGAAAGATATGCCATTTATGGATCAAGGTCCAAAAAAAATCACTTCTTGAAAACAACACCTGATAGATGTCCACCTTTGCAGGCAACACGTATTCCTCAAAACGCCGGACGAAACCTTACATAACCCGCTCCAGCATGTCCAGGGAAATGTTTCTCACGGCATGTCTTATCTGATCCTTAGAATCACCTAATGACTGAGGATGTGTGGCGAACACCGAACAAATTATAAGTCAAGTGTTTCCTGGGAGGGTCATTTCAAGATTTGAGGACATTCCTTCGCTATCGTGGCGCGTCATGAAGGGTTTTGTCCGGC
The DNA here is from genome assembly GCA_000934665.2 of Catajapyx aquilonaris. Lineage (NCBI taxonomy): Eukaryota > Metazoa > Arthropoda > Diplura > Dicellurata > Japygidae > Catajapyx > Catajapyx aquilonaris. The sequence goes on along the minus strand of KZ538071.1, from coordinate 24,551 downwards.
GTTTGGAGGAATATGTGTTGCCTGCAAAGGTGGACATCTATCCGGTGTTGTTTTCAAGAAGTGACTTTTTTGGACCTTGATCCATAAATGACATCGTTCTCTGTGTAGTGTAATTTTTTTTTAAATATATTCGTTCGTTACTTATGCCATGCTGCATAGTTTTAATCCGCCCATGAATTATGCCCCACCCTGTTCATCTGAGAATAAAAATTATCTGCAACCTGGGATATGGTGCCCAGGTAAAATGTTTGCGGGACTACCTTTCTGATGTCCCTCGGTCTGGAATGGCTTGAATGTTCCAGGCAGAGTGATGTCAGAAAAGTAGTCCTGCAAACATTTTTACCTGGGCACCTTATCCCAGGTTGTAGATAAGAGGAATTGGTAAACAAAACGATGATGTCAATTGGAAGTTAGCGTGGCCTGCCTATATCATGGTAGCTACACTGTGAAAACTGTTAGATGTGTTTTTCGGGTTGTTTTTCAGCAGTGCCATGGAAAAGGCATTAACAGTTATTGTGTGACGATTTTACCAGGACATGCTGTGTCCAGATTGTCTTTAGATATATTTCTTGGCACAATAATGGTTTCATCTTTACTTTATATGCAGGCACATTTTCAGTTTCACTGCTCCCCTTAGTGAAAAAGCCATAAATTCTGTGTACAGTAAGGTTGGGCTTTGTGTGTCCAGCTCAATATGACCACTGCAGCCTGATGCACAAGTATGCTAATGTACAGTCCCGCTCATGAAGAATGGTATGACTCTATTGGCGAAATGTTTATCCTGATTATCGAGCATTATTCCCAACCTTAATTTGACAAAACCTTATGGACAACCTTTTCTGGACCTCTGGTGACTAGTATGACCCATCCCGATTGTTAAGTAAAAATTTTAATGACCAAAATGTTTAACCCGGTGCAATGTTTACGTAGATTTGATGTGAATTTCCCCCCTAAAATTTTCCTACTTAGCTTTGTTTTTCTTTTCTTTTATTTTGATTCCCTTTTCCCGGACTTCCTCGTGACCCATAAAAACATGCTGGCAACCCAGGGGTTGGGAACAGAATAAACATTTCGTCCATATAGAGTCGTACCATTCTTTATGAATGGTACTGTACAAGTATTAGGATGAGCAACACTTAACTTTATTTCATATTGCAGATAGGGCTCTTCTGTTCAGGATGACAGTTACATGATATGTATGTGTCATCCTGAAGAATAAAATGAATGCACTTGTTGTTTCTCAGATTTCGCTCAAGGGATGATACTTCCACGTCCGGGAAGTGACCCGAAGGACAAGCCAATGCCTCTAGGGCAACAGGAGAAGAGTTCAGATCTTTCGCCAAAACCAAGCACTTTGAGTTCACAGCATGAGCCTGTGTCGAAGCAGAGCCTTGCTGCAGCTGGCCATGCGAAAGGCACAGCTGATGCTAAGCTCAGCACAACGTCTTTTGAGCTGGAAGAGTACTTTGACTGTCCAGTTGAGGTGGTCTATCAAGCTTTGACTGAGTCCCAGGCAAGTATTGTATCTGCAGCGATTTGCCCTAAGTTTAAAATTGTGTCAAGGAATTCAACCTCAGAGCCGTTTCCTGAGGTGTGCTCTCTGACAAGGTTGCAATCTAATGCCCTGTACTGTTACAAATATACTGTATAGAGTACATTAAAAAACATACATAATGGTGCTTCAAGCCTCACAATTAATTTATTAAGGGACAAGTTTAGCATGGCAAATATTACTGCATTCCAGAAGTATGTAGGGAAGACCGGGGCACGATGGCTACAGGGGTACGATGGCACAGTCAAATTTTTGAAGAAGCTATTAGGTTCACGGACATGATGCTTATGTGGTAGGTGCAGATAGACATGCTCCACATTACATCCTATTTTCAATTCAATCACAAAAGACTGTCGCCGGCAGTATCGATTTCTTTTATTTTTGACCATTTTAGTAAATTTCAATTTCTCGTCGGGTTTTCTTTTTTCTTCCGACTGAAGTACTAGATCACTGAGCCCAAGAATGCGTTTGCAAGCCAGAATATCTGCCTACAAAATGACAGCAACTAGACTAGGCCCCAACTAGACTCGTCGTCGCCTAGTTTTCCACTTTCGAGTACTCTGAAGATATGACAAGATATTTTACGCAAAATAATAGCTATACTTACTCGATCAGGGAAAACACTATGAATGTGTTTGGAACAATTATCCTCGTCTAGAGGTCCCTACATTAATTTCCAAAAATATCGCTGTAAAACTCGAAATTATAGTACTTCCAGCCAACTACTTGGCTGAGTTAATATATTATGAAATATGTTAAAATACACCGAATAACAACCTTGAGAATAGTGCCAGATGAATTTCCTGCAACCGTCGTACTTTGCGAGAAATTATTTCTTATCTGCGGCTTTCCTGTTACTTCGGAAATCTCTCAACTTAATTTATTTCTCGCGAAGTACGACGAATTCAGCAGCTTCGTCTGGCAAGGTTCTCAAGGTTCATATTGAGTATGTTTTAACGTGCAGTTAAATCCCGATAACTCGAAATTCTCTATAAGTCGAAGAAAATCTTGGACTTGGCGGATTCGCCATATACTGTATGTAATGCAAATTGAATTCCGATAACTCGAATTTGTATAACTCGATTTTCTCGATAAGTCGCATATATTTTGTGAACTCCGCAGCACTTTCTCTATTAATAAATCGAATTTTGTCAACACCAGGGAATTTCCAAGTTGAGCAAACATGTGGTATGATTCATTCTTGGAGATTTCCACCCCAGCTGGTTAATTCTCCATAAGCCACAAAGGCATGCACAAAGCCCTCTGAAAACCATGTGTTTTAAGCTCCCTTTCCTGTAGGTAGTGACTCATGCATTCCTTTGCAGTGCAGTGGTGACATGCCTTTTGCCTCAGACAGTCAGAGGCCCTAGTCTACAGTCGTATAGCAGTCACTTGCAATCGTGTCCCAGTAGTGAGACGCATACTGTAGGTGTTTAATTTGTGCGGGTGCTGTTTTCCCCACCAAATTCGATAAGTCGAAAAAATTTCTCGGTCCCATGGTGGTTCAAGTTATTGGAATTTCACTGTATTTCATAATGGAGTGCCAGTTTCACTGAGTTCAGTATATTATAAATCGAAGTTTCTTTCCGAAACATCCTTACATTTACCTTGGCAGCTTTTCACCACGATCGATTTAGTAAATCGGCCGATATATCAGTGGTTACATTCCCAGAACGGAATATTCCCCGATTTTCAGCTGCGAAAAGGATAAAATCACGGATAAAACTTCTGATTCAAGATCGCCCCATGGTGCCGAGTGCATGGCTCTGGCTTATTTCCACCCGTCGGCAGTCAGGGCGGCCCTCACACCATGTTAGGCAAGGTGCTAGGCAAGCGGGGGCGGACTGCAGAGCCGAGAAGGTATGACTGGTAGGTGAACGCCTCTTTTTTTGGCCAGGCTGGAGAGGACATGGCGGCCCCCAAACCGTGTGATACTACTTGTGGGCGAGACCTGCGTCCCAAACATGCTGTAGTGGTTGGCAGCACATCAGACGAGATACTTTTTTCTCACTTACATGTACTACTTTTTGGTGAAAATATCGGGAACTAGAGACTGTTTTAAATTTACTACCCTCTTTAATTAGTCTGGTAGAGAAATTTCAATTGTCTCTCACTGTCAGACAGCAAAAATCTGATCAATAATCTTGCGGGATTAAAATTACTCTATCTCCTTACTTGCATTTTCCTGCCCACCCGTGTGTCCGCCCAGGGCGGGCAGATCGGCAGCTCTTTCTCTACACATATGGTGTGGCCCGAAGAACGATCCTTAGTGGCAATCTATATTGTACCAATATGGGCAATTTGGGGTAGGACTTGGTTGGTTTGACCTAGCTACCCATGCTTGTAGCACATATGGGCTGCCCTTGTTGGATTTATGGCCTATCTATATGGCTTACAATCTCTGACTGGAGTAGGCCCGGTCAGGCAGTCACTTTTATACCTTATACACTGGCACCATTGCTCCCCCTGTGAGCTTAGCTCTTCACCCTGATTGGCTGGAGTAGTACAGTACTGGCCAATAATCGAGGCAACGACTAGCGACATTTTCCCGAAGCGGCAGAAGAAGGAATCGAAGATAAGCATGCTACAAGCCGGGCGAGCAAGATTCCTTCTTCTGCCGCTTCGGGAAAATGTCGCTAGTTGTTGCCTCGATTATTGGCCAGTACTGTACAGGTCTAGGCACCTGTACTACTCCAGCCAATCGTATTCGACCGCCATGGTTCAGAATTATCCGCTAGCTCGGCGCCACTCATCTTGGGTTTCCCGTGGGGGTATGGTGGGGGAGAAGAGTAAGCCACAAGCTAAGCTAACACAAAAAGGGGGCCTGGACTGGATAATGGAGTCGGGCTGGAAGCAGGAGGGGAGTAAAGAAAGTGATGTCACAGGCCGATCTGATGGCGATGACGTACAAAAGTACATTACCGAGGGGTTATTTACTAAGGGTAGTCCACGTACACCTTCGTGGGTAGTCCGAGAGTAGTCCGGTAGTCCGTGTATGCAAAAAATGTAAATGAATAACGCCTCGTACATTACACAAATAATTACAGCACTGGCACAGCCATACTTGGACGACGTCAGGAGGTGAGACCGACCAATCACCGCGATTTTCGTCATGGGGCACAGGTAGTCAGATTCCCAACTCCCGGTTCCTTTGGTGGAACCTTAATCCTTGGTTTAAAATTTATCCACTGTTGCGGTGAAACGGTTGCACGCGCTTCGCCAATTTATCCCTAGATATGACCTGAATCGGGGATTCAGGTTTCTTTTATAAATCCCTAGATATACCGAGCTCAGGGAAACTGGCCCTTAATTGGCCGAACAGTTGGCCGGCAGCCCTGAATTTTGAGTTTTTTTACAGCGATCATTTTGGAAATTAATTTAGGACCTTCTAGTGGAGGAAAATTGTTCCAAACACCTTCATAGCATTTCCAATGAACATGTAAGTATAGCTGTTATTATTTGTGTAAAATATATTGTCCATATCTTTCAAGTACGTGTAAAGAAAATCTAGGCGATGGCCTTGGTTGGCCAGTTGTACTTGAATTTCAAGTTATTACTTTTGAAAATTTATTTAGGGACTTCTAGACAAGTGAAAATTGTTCATAGTGTAGAGCGGAAATGAGTAAGTGTATCTGTTATTATTTGTGAAATATCTTGTCCTTATCTTCATAGTAAGTGCAAGTGAAAATCTAGGCGATGGAATTTACAGTGATCTTTTTGGAAATTAATTTAGGGACTTCTAGACAAGGAGAATTAGTTTCAAAAATATACGTTATGTTTTTCCTAAACGTGTAAGTGTAGCTGTTATTATTTGTCAAATATCTTATAATTATTTTCAGAGTACGTGCAAACCAAATTCTAGGCGATGGCAGTATAGCGATACTCTGGGCGATCCTTTTGGAAATTAATTTAGGGACTTCTAGACGAGGAAACTTCTGCCAAACATATACATAGTGTAGAGCATGAATGTATTATGTAAAGCTGTTATAGGTAACATCTTAATTTTTATCTTCAGAGTACATGTCAGTTTAACAGATACGATAATCTAGGCGATGGCGGTATAGCTGGGGCCGAAAGGGTTAATATTTATCACTCAAGAGCAGGGGGGACTAGAAAGGTAAAAAAATGCCTACAGGCCACAATGGCACATTTTGTTTGGGGCACGTTGGCACATGTCCCTACCAACCTTGGCGGATCATGGCGACCATGGCGATTAAGGCGGCTTCACACGGGCAGTTGCAGCCGCAGTTGGGAGTCACAGTCGTCGCAAGGTCCCGCCAATCAGCGAGAAGTCGGGTTTCACACGGGCGTTCCATTTACGGAGTTGCTGCTGCCGCTTGTCCAGTCAGCCCGCCCGCAAGGTCCCGCCATTCTGGCCGATTGGCCATCCGCTCCTAGCCGCAGTTGCAGTTGCAGTTGCAGTTGCAAGATTCCAAAAGACCGGCCCATCCAACTTTCGTGCAGTGCGACTGCGACAGCTGCCGCCTCGCTCTCATTGGCGGGTGGAGTCCAACTCGGACTCCAACTCCGGCTGCAACTGCCCGTGTGAAACCGCCTTTATAGACCATGTCCGACTGCATTAATATGATGTTTGTGTTAAAAAATAGCTAACTATCAGGGTCATCATGTCTCTACCTTCAAACTAATGATCATTAAGGTTACCCCTCAGACCTACATGCTTTCATGTAGCATGTATTTTACAGCCCACTTTTGGAGTGCATATTTTGTTCTCATTTTTCAAGCTTGCACATATGGCACATTCTTCTTTTCCTCTCTTTTCAGTGAACGAAAAAAAACTACTCGTGCAATCTAGAAGTGGCTTGTTGAATTAATTGCAAGCTGGGGAAAAGTTTTCCCATTATTGCCTGAAATATCTCCCTGGTGCAATAATATTCTTATGCTTTGTTCTCCAGAGGATGCAGCCATACATGCATAGTGAGGTGAAGATGGATACTAGGATTGACGGCGAGTTCCAGCTCTTAGGGGATGTCATTCGTGGGCAGTTCAAGAAGTTGGAACCGCATAGTCTTGTTGCGTTTACCTGGAGGCTCAAACCGTGGCCTCAGGGTCACTATTCCTACGTGGTGATAACCTTTGAGGAATGGGAGAATGGCGGTACCCACCTCCATTTGAAACACTCTCAAGTCCCGAGCGAGTAAGTGGAGTACATCGTACTGATGTGTGATAAAGGCAGATGCAACAAAATGCAGTATGTTGTGGAACAATAGGGAAGTTACACTATGATGGCCATGAGGGTTTGAGATGTTGGGTTGAATTTTCGCCTTTCTGCTAGTAGCACATATTCAGAAGTGATTAGTTAGTTACTGCATAGGCACTTTTAGTGGTAGGCTACTGTTTAACCCTAATAAGACGGGCATATCATATGTTGATAAGGTGGCTTTAAAAAATTCTGCTGGCGAAACTATAGCATTTTCCAACTATGTAACACGGTTTCCGTGTGGCTTTTTAAATTTTCTCTCGCGTAAAAAATCGCGAGATTTTGACTACAAAATCTTGCGTAAATCAACCGGATTAACTAGATTAACTTGAATGAAATAATCTTTTTGCGGCCGCTGAAAAAGAAACTTCAAAAAAGAAAAAAAATCCGACCTTGGCCTGCAAATTTTTGGCATACATAGTTGCCCCCAAACCTTCTCAAGAGATTCCACCCTAAAATTAGTGCAAAAGATAATTCAATCGTTTTAAAATAAATAAATAAATGTTCGTAAATGCCAATTAGCGGCTGGCGGGCCACTGCGTAGCAACCTCCCGGCCTCCGCCAGGATGGAGGGGCACATGAACAGCTGTGGAGCGAAGGAGGTTTCCACTCGGGAGGCGTGTATGTTTATCTAGCTGCTGCTCGCATGCCGGTCCTGTGACGTAATTCATGCCATGTGCTTATGCACTGCTTTGTTCAGCAGTGCCATGGCTACATACCCATAATTATACTTTTTGTCAAGCAGGCAGAGTGACAAAAAATTGGAGTAGGCACGAAACATATCCCCTGCGTTGCGCATATAAGAATTTACCCCTCCGTATGGCATGAGAGGAGGGTCACATAGATGTCCTCAGGATCAAGCCTGGACACTAGACGATCCTATTCACTAGTATATTCATGTCTCGTCCCTCAAATGACAAAGCAAGTGAATTTTTTTGCAGATCCTTGCAAAAACGTGGAAATTGAAGGTCCTGACGGAGGCCGGCCGGGAGTTGCGCAGTGGCCCGCCAGCAGCTAATTGGCATTTATGAACATTATTGATTTATTTTAAAGCTATTGAATTATCGTTTGCACTGATTTTAGGGTTGAATCTCTTGAGGAGGCTTGGGGGCAACTATGTACCGTATGTCAAAAAACTTGCCGTTTCTTGAAGTTTTTTTTTCAGCGGCCGCAAAAAGATGATTTTATTCAAGTTAATCTGGTTAATCCGGTTTATTTAGGCAAGATTTTGTAGCCGAAAACACGCGATTTTTTGGCCGAGAGAATATTTAAAAAGCCACACAGGAACCACGTTACATAGTGGGAAACGTTATAGTTTTGCCAACAGAACTTTTTAAAGCTACTGTATCAGCATATGATACGGCTGTCTTATTAGGGTTAAATATCAGGAAATAATATTATGTCATCAGAATGTTTTGTTTTCTTTACGCTATAAAAATGCCATGCAAATGTGGGGGTGGGAGGGTCACAGGTTACTTGGCTATTATAAAAGGGGGTCGCAACTCGATAAAGGTTGGGAGCCACTGAGGCAGGTTATGTTTGTGAATAAGCTACAAGCTAAATTGGTTCACCTCCTCCAATGCTGAATTGCAGCATTAACGTTGTCAGATATATTTGATTGCAACTAATGAAAGTTCTATTGTTACAGTGAATTGGATCTCACGAAAGCTGGATGGAAGAAGTATTACTTCCACCCCTTCAAAAAGCTAATCAGATGCGGTCCCTACTCAATGCCGCTTTGAAAAGGAAAGGTGCTGCAGGTGTTCGGGTTGGCAGCAATGTACATAGCTGATGGTTGTGTAATAAAAGTTGCGTGAAGAGGGATTTTAAGTGTAAATCTGACCCGGGTGACAGGCCATGTACTGATTCTGTGAGGAAGAAATATACAGTCATACCCGATTATCTCAAGCACACGCATAAGTAGGCTGCACAAGGGTCATTGGTTCACTTACATTATTGCTACCTTTCATAATTTTACCATGAGTATGTCACTAAACTCAGCTGCTGCAGCAGTGGCGATATACAAGCTGTTGCTGAACTCACTGCTGAGAAAGCCACAGCAGCGCACTTGATTCAACAAGGGTTATTGCCTGGCAAAGCGCCTTTCGCCTGGGGCAACTTGTTTGAATCACTAACAGCAGTCATCTTGGAAAAGCGGAACTTAGCAATGAAAGCATCTTGGAAAGCATTGTTAAACTAAAAGTTGTGGAGGTGCGGTGGCCAAGATGGTAATGTCTCGGCTTGCTGAGTGAAAGGTCCCAAGTTCAATCCCTGCCTGCGTCGGGAAGGTCTCTGACCCACACCTTGGAGGTGTCTGGCAACCTAACCTCCTGGGGGACATGCACATGACACAATATCCGACAATGCACCTGCACCTACGTTCCCTCCCCAAAAATACCTATCCTTGATTTCCCTGCACTGGAGTTGAAGAATAATGGGAAAACGATTAAGAAAATATGGTGGTATCCCACCTCCCCTAAAAGAGCCACAGGCTCTATCATGGGGTAGAAGAAGAAGAAGAAGAAGAAACCAGTAGAGATGACTAATAGGTGAGCTCAGCAGTGACGACAGCCGTTGATTCCACCACTGGGTTTAGCAACATACTCTATGACTAGCTGCAGAATGAGTTCTTCCCACGGCCTGTTTTCATGATAATGTAATCAACAATCAATCAATCATTGTTGATAACATGGTGCCATTGATGTTGTTGAATGTCAGTGGTGACATGGTAACAAGTTGCTATGGCAACCTGTGTTTGATTACAATGCAGGTCTGGTTACCGTGGTCAAACAAACTTCACCTTTTATACCTAGTCACTATCATTCCTCAAAACATGTGTGCTTCTTTCACTTATATCCTGTATGCTCCATGTAGATTTTTTTTTTAAAGAAATAACTGAGGGTTTCAAAGCAATCGACACATTTGGATATTTCCAATTTTGATCCAGAAGAGGGGAGATCAAAGTCCATTGGTGCATCCTTGTGCACTTTTTTCTAAGGGGTCATTACCCTTGATTACCAAGATTTACGTGTACCAAGATGGCTTGCACCTGTAGTAATGTACCCCCGCGAGCATAAAGATGGAGACGGCAGGCCCTTTTTTGACCTTTCTTTATCCAACTCAAATTAATGAACTCTTTTGGGACCGAGTTAGCTGCATCAGGCGTGTGTTCGTGTATTTATGACAGTATATTTGATACCATAATAGCTGTAATTGGCAGAGCAGCCTGCCAAAGGTGAGGGCCTGCCATCTCCATCTTTATGCTCGCGGGTGTACATCTGCTTCTGACCTGGGTATCAGCGGTGATACCTCACAAGCTTCCCTGGTGGTACGCAGGTTCTAAATATTGTTTTCCTGGGCTGCTGTGGCTAGAAAGTAGTTGCTGGTACTATCAGTCCAACAAGAATTGTCGCAGCGGCAGCGCACGAACTACAATCTACGAGCACAGGGACACGAGAGACTGTAGTTCGTGCGCTGCCGCTGCGACAATTCTTGTTGGACAGCAGGTACACAACGTGTCGCATTTCATACCTTTCCCTTTACACAGATGCTATGCCACATGGAATTTTGATTTTTCTGCATGAGACAGCATTGCATTACTAAAACAAGTGGTGACAGATAAGAGACTGCCCCATTTAACCTCAGGTCAGAAGAGGAGGATAAGGAAGCTATGATTTTCCATTTCTATGTAATATTCTTAATGTCAAATTATTTTTTTCATAGACACAGAAACAATTCAGAAACCATATAAGTTTAATATTATATATTGCATTTGTGGTCTTTTAGTGTGTGTTAAAATTTTAAACATTTTCTGCAATCTGACAAACTTTGATAAAAATGCTGCCAGCATGGACCTGCCATTTTAAAGCACAGGATATAATTATATTTCAGTGAGATATAGTGAGTTCAAGAAAACCTGACTCTCATTTTCATACTCATACACCTACATAAAATGGGTCAGTTTTTAGTCCTACTGCTAGTGTCATCAGCACATGGCACATGACAATCCCTTAGAAATTTTCTGGCATGAGCGGAGTGAGTAGCCACTCGCACTGCTCATGCAGGATAATTTCTAAGGAACTGTTATTATGCCCAGCCGTGTGCCAATGTGAACAAGTAATGACCATGGTTGTCCATGAGAAAGCTTTTATGGAGGAATCCTGACTAGCAGAAGCAGACCGCTAGCAGTGGACAAAAACAAAAACAAAAAACCTTCCCAATGCACAGCTGAATACAAGTATGAATGAAATCGGCGGAGGTCTCGGCAAATCCATTTTATTTAAACTCCTCCATTGTCATTTCTTGTGGGTTTACAGTTGTTACTGTCGATCTCGGTAGAGGAGGTAATCCATCATGGCCTGTGGGAGCTTGAGCGTGTCGATCTGATCCAGGTGGTGCTTCCCTATGCTCTGGAGGATCACTTGCCTGCACAGGTCCACTAGCCGGAGGGGTTCAGCTGCAAAGCAAGGGATAAATTAAAACTTAGTTAAGACATTTACTATTAGCCCTAATTTTGGTGTTAAAATGGTATACTTGAAGACACTCACATAGTAAACTTCCTTTAGATAGGACATCCACATTTATGCAACATTTAAGAGTAGGGGAGACCAGGGCTAGATGGCACACATTTGACATTTCATTTTTTTCTGATGTCAGTTAAGACTTATTCGGGGTAATTCTTATAGTAGTAGTAGTATTATTATTATTATTATTATTATTATTATTATTATTATTATTATTATTATTATTATTATTATTATTAACTAGCTGCGATACCCGGCGTTGCCTGGGAAGAAATGAATGAAGGGATAACACCTACCTGTAGCCACGCAAAAATTTTCATGCACAGAGAGCCTCCATGACACTTTTAGGAAGGTCGGGTCCATGGTCATAGACTACTAAGGTCCGGACCATGGTTTTAGAAGACTCAGGTTGGGTCACTCCCACCTACCCCCTGACGGGGTGTTTTGCATGGGGTGCTCACCTGAGAGCGCTAGGAGACCTCTCGGTGCCTGATTATGTGGCGACCCTACCGGACTACGCTGAACTTTATAGGTACAAAAGGGAAGCGCTACATTGGGGGACCCAACATGGTCGCCGGCGGCCATGTTGGGCCCACATGTAGCCCCAAGTGTAGCCCTTCCCTTTTGTATCTATAAAGTTCAGCATAGTCCGGTAGGTTCACCACATAATCCAGCACCGAGAGGTCTCATGGCGCTCTCAGGTGATCACCCCATGCAAAACACCCCGTCAGGTGATAAGATCAGAATGTAGTATAAGGGCCAGTTGCACCGGCCGCGGCCTCAGTATAACTTAGAACCTCGGGTATAACAAGAATTGCCATAGCAATCATTGCTGATAACTTAGACCTCGGGTATAACAAGAATTGCCATAGCAATATGATTGCTATGGCAATTCTTGTTATACCCGAGGTTCTAAGTTATACTGAGGCCGGTGCAACTGGCCCTAAGTGTCCGTGGGCTGGTCTGGACACTCCCACCTACCCCCTGCGGGGCGTTTTGCAGGAGGTGCTCACCTGAGAGCGCCATGAGACCTTTCATGGAGCATTTATGTGGCGACCCTACCGGACTACGCTGAACTTTATAGGTACAAAAGGGAAGCCCTACATGTGGGCCCAACATGGCCGCCGGCGACCATGTTGGGTCCCCCAATTCCAGTGGCAGTGCTGAACCCAACATTATGTCATGTGAGGTAGTGGCAGCAGAGTGACAGGCTATTTCAATGATGCAATAACAATAACCTACATACCACCATACTTTTATGGTCTATTTGCCAATTCCTTCTATCTGGTCTGATACCTGATAACCATGCAACAAATACACTATACACATCATGACTATTTCTCAAATCAGATATTTTCCCCTTGCCATGGGGAACAATATCTATTAACCAATAATTTTCCTCAGAAGTGTCATCACATCACAGTTGCCTGTCCCTCTAGCCTTCAAATCCAAATCACAATCGAATATAGCACATTTCCACCCAGTATGGAAAAACTCCCATTTATTTTTCTAGGTTGTATTCTAAACTCCCTTTGCAATAAAGTTCCCTGGAAACCAGTGCCAAAAAATTTCTTCTCTACCTGCTTGCTACAGTGTACAAAATCTTGCAACACAACCTTGCCATTGACAGAGACCAAGTTCCTTCCTACGATTATGCCAGTATGTCAGAACTTCCTTTCGCATCAATGACAAATTCATCCGCATATGAGGATGGGAGGTTTTCCCATCCTCATATTCCCATAATGAGGCTGTAAAACCCAAATGGAAAATAACCAACTGTGAATAATTTGCCATCCAGGTTTTTGGCATTGGTCAGTGAACCCTTACCCATGCAAACTGACCTCAAAATAGGTTATTAATTCCCCCCTCCCCCTCAACCGCTTGCCTTATTTCATCTGTCCAGCAATTCCCCCTCCCCTCCCACCCCCTGCCTGGATTCCACATTACCAATCAATGCAGCCATCGATCCAGCCCTAAAATATCCAGTGTTCTGCGTGCAAAATGGGGGGAAAGTCACGTGAGGTAGGAGTTGGAAAGGGAGACCAGCAGACTCAACTTTCTCTGGTATTTCTCCAGCAAAAATTAAAATGACTGGCCCTCCAGTAAATGGGCACTAATGCTAATCACAACTTTGGTACAGGAGTCAAATGCAAGTGATAGACAGAAGAAATGGGACTGTAAGGTGGCGAAATTAAATGTGATGACGCAATCCAGATGGAGTAAACAAAAACTCCAGGAATGCGCTATTTCAGTCCCGAGTACGCTGATAAGGGAGGATTTCCCAATCTTGTAGAAGGGGTCTGACCGTGACACGTCAAAGTTTGAATAGCAGACCCATTATGAAGATACGCAGCCTCCAAAAGAAGAATAGAGTATGATGAAACTCTATCAGATGCTATTGTAAGAAGGGGGGTAGAAGAACGAGGAGCATCTTCACCCACAAGACAGTGGAGAATAACCAGATTAAGACTTCAAGACCACAAGATAGATGACCAGTTCAGTCGACTATAAAAGGATACACAGAAGTTACTGCAAAAAGAGGAAGAGATGAAGAGTTGAGTTTTTGAGAGTACACCAGGTAGAGCAGTCAGAGGACAGACAACCAGCAAGCAGTCAGCAAATTACTGTCAGAAGCAGTAGAAGAAGTCTGAAGATGTAGAGGGCTGGTTCCATTTCAATCCAGACAGAGGGTGCCCAGTCATGGTCTTCGATTTTTTTAACAAAAAATATATGTGAAACCCACATCCAATTGAACCCTTAAGGAGCAATCAGTTTTACGAGATTAAATTTAGTTATCGAGATATTAATATTTCTTTCAAGGGGTACCAAAATAACCTTCACGGGAAGGTGCACTTTTTCCATTGCTTTCAATGAGTATAATTCGGGAACTGTTCTGAAAACCAACATGAAATTTTAAACACATGCTTTTGGAATAACACGCTGTTATGTAATGCATAAATTTACCTTATTTAATGGTACAGCCACCTGCAAAAAAATCTCCAACATTGCATATTTTGGCCAAAATTCGCATATTTCGCAATTTATTACGGCGTTATGGTAAACGTGACGGTTATGCCGATTATATTTTGTGATATACTCGGTGACCCCCTAAAGGTTATTCAATAAAACCTTTGCTAGCTCCGCGTGTAGTTGAGATATGCGATGTGAAAATATGGCAACAAGCGAAAACACGCATATTTCAAAAATTATTTTCTCAAAAACCCCATTTTTTTTTTTTTTATTTTACACGGACAGACAGGTTTTAAAAAATGAGGTAGTGTCAAAACCCGGTGCATACTTTTTGTAAGTGAGATACCATTTTTTTTCAGATGACAAATTTCGTCATTGTGCTACAATATAGCACACTTCATATAAATATTTTCTCGAAGAAGCCATTTTAAATATTTAATCGTTATTTTTTGTATAACAAAGTAGCATGGGTTCTATTATAAAATTATATCAAAATTCGGTATGCACAATGCCGTAATTTACTGGTACAGTCATCTTCAAAAAAATCGCCAAAAGTGCTTGTTTTGCTGAAAATTCACTTCGTACGCAATTTATTATGAAGTTATTATTAAGGTTATACAAATGAAACCAATTATGTACAACATTGTTAAAGGGCATGTTGTAAGCACAAATAATATCATTAATATCTGCATTCAAAGAAGAGGTTCACCTGGTCAAAGTATGGTCATATGAGAAAACATGCCTGAAAAATACATTTTTTATTGATTTTATTTTCATTTGTGTAGATAATGACTCTCTCTTTCAAAAGATATATTACAAACCCGGGGCGTATGCGTATACTTGAATTATATATTTTTGAATGTTGCTCTGGGTTAAACCCACTTCATGACAAATGTGTAAATTGTCACAAGCTTTCTTTTTTTCACACTATATCTTTTGAAAGAGAGCGTCATTATCTACACAAATGAAAATAAAATCAATAAAAAATGGCATTTTTGAATAAAAAATGTATTTTTCAGGCATGTTTTCTCATATGACCATACTTTGACCAGGTGTATCTTTTCTTTGAATGCAGATATTAGTGATATTATTTGTCCTTACAACATGCCCTTTAACAACGTTGTACATAATTGGTTTCATTTGCATAACCTTAATAATAACTCCATAATAAATTGCGTACTAAGTGAATTTTCAGCAAAACAGGAATGTTGGAGATTTTTTTGCAGGTGACTTAAGGTAAATTTATGCATTGCATAACTGTGTGTTATTCCAAAAGCATGAGTTTAAAATTTCATGTTGGTTTTCAGAACAGTTCCCCAATTATACTCATTGAAAGCAATGGACAAAGCCGTGCACCTTCCCGTGAAGGTTATTTTGGTACCCCTTGAAAGAAATATTAATATCTCGATAACTAAATTTAATCTCGTAAAACTGATTGCTCCATAAGGGTTCAATTGGATGTGGGTTTCACATATATATATATATATATTTTTAAATCGAAGACCATGACTGGGCACCCTCTGTCTGGATTGAAATGGAACCAGCCAGCTGCTTGATTCATTAATGGAAGAGGGTGGATCTATTGTCAGGATGACCATGGGGCAAAAGGTGGTGGGTGAATCCACTCAGACAGTGCCATGTGTGAGAAGGATCATTACACTGTTACTCTCTTGCCGTCTAAATTCAACTTATTTTTAGTTGAAATAATTATCATCTCTAGAAGTATTCTCCAGCTCATTAACTTGCAGTAAAACTACATAACGACAGTACAGATTATATTAATTTTACACAATAATCTCTGCTGAATGATGCATTAGGAAAACTGGATGCACTTGTCGACGTCATAACCGAAGGTCTAAAGATATCATCCATGATATTGCAATGAAAAAGTGCCAAAAATATTGCAGTGTTATTCATTGGGTGCCAGCCATTTTCAGGAGGTGTCTGGCAACCTAACCTCCTGGGGGACAGCACATGACCCATTTGTAGACATTGCACTTGCACCTATGTTCCCTCCCCAAAAAATCCCTACCCCTACCCGACATCCTTGACTCCTTGCACCGGTGAATGAAGAAAAAAGTGTAATACACAGAGAAAACTGATGGTGCTGTGCCACCCCCCAAAGAGGCCCTTGATGCCTAGCACGAAGTAAATTTAAACAAAAAAAAAAATGTCCAAGTCCAAGGTTAAGAATTTGGAATAAAAGTTAACCTGCACACCGCATCGATGTGCCAAAATTTAAATGTGTTGGTGTGGCCCATTTCCAGTAAAGAATTTTAATACATGAAATAGTTCAGGGAATAAAAATTAATTTATCCATCCCCACCCTATTTTCACCCTGGACATGGGCCCTTGTGCAATTGGGCCATTCAATTAATATCTCCAGATTGGTGACAGAGAGGAACAGTTTTCGGCACAAACCGGCGCAAATATTTGGGATGTAACACAGAGGTGAAGTGGTGACATACGCTAGCATAATTTTATTGTTTGAGCACACTTCTTATGCATTCATTTATCATATTTAAAAGCATGGGGGNGGGGGGGGGGGGCATACCGTATGTAACAAGGAAGACAACTTCTGGTGCTCATCAGGGAGAGATTGACCCATAATTTGTCCAAGTCCAAGGTTAAGAATTTGGAATAAAAGTTAACCTGCACACCGCATCAATGTGCCAAAATTTAAATGTGTTGGTGTGGCCCTTCAATGCATATTTCCAATAAAGAATTTTAATACATGAAATAGTTCAGGGAATAAAAATTAATTTATCCATCCCCACCCTATTTTCACCCTGGACATGGGCCCTTGTGCAATTGGGCCATTCAATTAATATCTCCAGATTGGTTAGAGAGGAACAGTTTTCGGCACAAACCGGCACCAATATTCGGGATATAGCACAGAGGTAAAGTGGTGACATACGCTATCATAATTTGATTGTTTGAGAACACTTCTTATGCATTCATTTATCATATTTAAAAGCATGGGGGGGNGGGGGGGGGGGGGCATACCGTATGTAACAAGGAAGACAACTTCTGGTGCTCATCAGGGAGAGATTGACCCATAATTTGTAATTACCTATGTATTTTTTTTTTGTACCTGTACTACATACTACATACTCACTAGTTTACAATGCTGTTGTTGTTGCTGCGATTTCAAAAATATAAAAAAGTACAACATATTGGTTGTCCCTTTTGGCATCGTGAGTTGCATCTATTATGCACTTTTTATCCTTCTTAACGCAAATTTTGCCTCTACAAAATTTCCAGCAAGTTTAAATGATCATAGCAGATGGAAGTTACTTTTACCTGTCAAATTTTTTAAAGAACCTGGCATGCTCTGTCAGGTGATCCAAATATCTCTCTCATAAAGGGGGTTTGGCATCACGATTTTGTCAACGTGACTGCCATTGCTCACTCTCACTACGCACAACTCAGCACACACATGTCATGTCAATAAATCAAACAATGATTCAAAAATAAAGAACATATGCGGATCAGGAGGAGTCATGGGGAATGTTGTGTTTGATGGCAAGAAAATAATGCAGCCAAATGTAAGGTGCGGTCCATGGTGTCAAATAAGGTCTCTCGAAAAGGACTGCTCTTGCAAAAAAATAATAAATGGAGAAAACAAAGGTAATAAAAGTCTCTCATTAGTTTTCCAGTGCACACGAAATTCCATTTGTCCATTTTCTTTAAACTCCTCCGTTGTCATTTCTTGTGGGTTTCCAGTTGTTACTGTCGATCTCGGTAGAGGAGGTAATCCATCATGGCCTGTGGCAGCTTGAGCTTGTCGATCTGATCCAGATGGTGCTTCCCTATGCTCTGGCGGATCACTTCCCTGCACAGGTCCACTAGCCGGAGGGGTTCAGCTGCAAAGCAAGGGATAAATTAAAACTTAGTTAAGACATTTACTATTAGCCCTAAGTTTGGTGTTAAAATGGTATACTTGAAGACACTCACATAGTAAACTTCCTTTAGATAGGAAAACCTTAGGACATCCACATTTATGCAACATTTAAGAGTAGGGGAGACCAGGGCTAGATGGCACATATTTGACATTTCATTTTTTTCTGATGTCAGTTAAGACTTATTCGGGGTAATTCTCATATTATTATTATTATTATTATCATTATTATTATTATTATTATTATTATTATTAATTTACCCCGTGATAGGGAGGAAGGGGAGGTTCCCAAGGGAGGGCACTGTAATTATAGTCATTTCTGACTTTCTGAAATACACCAGACCTTTTCTCCTGGCCATGGGCAGAGTAGGGAGTGCATTTCTGCCCCGGCATGTTGGGTGAAAAGCGGAAAAAGACCCGGCCAAGCAGAGGTGACGGGGACGGGATTTGAACCCCGGCCTCCCGCTTGGCTGGCCAGCGGCATAACCACCAGACCACCATGCCTCCCTGTAATTCTTATAGTATTGACAAATACTTTTGACATTTGAGCATATTGTGATATTTTCACATGCTTGCATTTTCAACATGCTATCCACTAGAAATGTTTCAAAAAGTCTGCATGTATGCCATCCGGGGCACAATGGCACAAAGCATGGGGCACGTTGGCACAGTAATAAAAGCTAAGGTAAGGCTTATTAAATAATATGAAAATCACTTCCATACGAATTACTGATTTATATACGTGTCACCGACCACAATCCTACATCAATGTCAGCATAGAGCAACATGGTGACGTAGTGGTTAGCGCCGCAGCCCTCCACCTCTAAGGTCCCGCGTTCGACCCCCGGGTTGGGCAGAGGACACTTATGTGGAAGAGTTTCGATGGGCTCTCACCGTGTTTCCGTGGGTTTTCTCAGGGTTCTCCCATTTCCTCTCACTACCAAAAGCCCACTATACGAATGCCAGATAGCCTTAGTTGCTTAGGCAGAACCAACCAACAAACAAACAAACAAACATCGATGCCAGCCAAACGGTCGTTGTCAATCTCGCCAGATGGTGAATCTTCCGCTATAAAGCAGAACAATCAGGCTGCCGGAAAGAAGATCAAGCACATGAAGGTTCAAGCTCCATGATGCCCCCCGACCACACCAGAGTTCAAGGAGGATGTATCTATACAGCAGAAAGCCTCTCTCTCTCTCTCNCCCCCCCATGTGTTACAAAGTGTGCAGTGAAAAGTTTAGTGAATATTGGTTTGGGCCACCTGCCAGGCTGCCAAGTGATATCTGCGTAGAATGTTGCAGGTTTACCTGTGAAGGAAACCTTGGATCAGCTATACCAAGAAACAGTCAATTTGTCCAGTTGTGCCCTGCTGGAAACCTGGAACCCAATGATAATTGACAATATTAACATAGAAAATGTAACTACCAGCAACTACAACTCATAAAAAAGGTAGGGCTGCTGGTGGCTTAATATTATCACTGTTGGCTTCAAACTCGCCTGTACCCGAAAATAATAACGAAATTTTTGTCTCTACGAAAAATATGTTTCCTTAGAAAAAAATTAGAGTCGCTGGACAAAACGTCACATATCCATCCGCGGGCGAAAATGAGATTTTGGTACTATAATATTGTTCACCTTCAAATGCATAGTTACAGAAACTCCCGTGTTTCAAAGCGACACAGAAACCATTTTGTTTTCAGCATGAAAAATGAGTGGTGGAGCAAAATGTCATGCTTTCTCTTACTGCTGTGGGGCATAGTGACACATATCCCAAATGGCCAATCATGGAGAGTGAGCGTGTCAACATGGCAGCGCCCATGGCTTGATTCTTGTCATTCTCTATTGGCACTGCAACTGTGTAACCATGTCCAAGCATATGTGAGGCTCCTGGTAGCTATTGCAGAAATCACGCCCTGGCGGAAAATTTGTCTCCGTGGATATGTGACGTTCTGACCGGCGACTCCCCATGTCATATGGAAGGGTCCCAATGGAATTATCAAAAATTAAAGTAATTCCAATCTATAAAGCAGGGAACCAGTTAGACCCAAGTAATTACCGACCGATCTCTTTAATTAATAATCTATTGGAACTATTCACATCGATTCTTGCAAGAAGGCTGGATTCATAGGTGGAGGAAAGGGAAATACTGCCACCCATGCAATTTGGCTGGTTCTATACAAAAAGACCTTGAAGATCTGCACACGTCCGCTAGATACAGGAACTATGCAATAATTAAAGGTGAAGATTACCTAAGAGAAACCTACTTTAACATTAACTCTCCTATTAGCATTACACGTTTGTTGGTAAACCTGAGAAATAACTCACAAAGGATTTGGTTTAATGCTTATAGGTTCGTCTTCTCACCGAATGAGATTTGTACCCTTTGTAATACGTTCATGAATTTTGACCTGTTTCATATTCTGTATGATTGCCCATTTCTCCGAAACAAGAGATCATTTTTCCTGAAAAAACTTCCCGCAAACCCCACCTCAGGATATATTTTTAATTTTTGTAAATATCCCAGAGTTCAGATCATATCAATTATACACATTTTTCTGTGCGATAAGTGCTAAACTTGTAGTTTTGTGATATTACTTTGGGTTTTGTAAAGGGAGAATCCCCTGCCCACACGGCTTATGGCCTGTTGTAAGGTAATAAACCATACTACTACTACTACTACTACTACTACTACTACTACTACTATTATTCTTCTTCTTCTTATTATTATTATTATTAATTACAGATTTATATCCAAAGATGTTGCAAAGATATTACAAGAACGCCATTTTGCGTGAGTATGGAAAAAGTGGCCAGCTCTGATGTCACGGTCGACATCAGATACTTTTTTCCCATACTTGCGCAGTTGTGACAGGGGAGGCCATGGTCCGCCAAGGTTAGTAGGCACATGTGCCAACGTGCCCCAAGCAAAATGTGCCATCATGCCCCATAGGCTTTTTTTGACCTTTCAAGCCCTCCTACTCGTGACTGACATAATAGTGGGCCATTTATGCTGTCATTTTGTAGGCAGATATTCTGCCTTGCAAACACATTATTGGACTCTGTGATCTAGCACTTCCATAGGAAGAAAAAGGAAAAACAAATGAAAAGGGGAAATTTACTCAGAAGGTCTAAAATCGGTGCTGCCGCCGACATTCTTTTGCAATTGAATTGAAAATAGGGTGTAATGGTGGAGAATGTCTATCTGCACCTACCACATACACATCAGGTCCATGAACATAATAGCCGCTTCACAAACTGTGCCTTCATACCTCTGTAGCATCGTGCCCCGGTCTCCCCTAATCTAAGGAATTTAGGACTGGCCAAGCCTTAAGGCCCTACAGCCCCTCCGTTTAAATTTATTTTCGCAGAACCAAAATACACAAAATCACTTCAATAATAAATGCATCTAACAATCAAACGCCGGACTTTCATCAGACAATCAGGCAACAGACATCGAATCCTATCAGGTATGAAAATTATATGCAATCCTTTCCAGTTGGTCAGATGTGTTTACATTGGGAAGAAAAGATCACAATCATGCCCTCTACTGATGTTTGTTCAACTTGAGATTCCAGTGGCAGTGCTGAACCCAACATTATGTCATGTGAGGTAGTGGCAGGCTATTTCAATGATGCAATAACAATAACCTACACATCACCATACTTTTATGGTATATTTGCCAATTCCTTCTATCTGGCCTGATACCTGATAACCATGCAACAAATACACATCATGACTTTCTCAAATCAGATATTTTCCTCTTGCCATGGTGAACAATATCTATTAACCAATCATATTCCTCAGAAGTGTCATCACATCAGTTGCCTGTCCCTCTAGCCTTCATATCCAAATCACAATCGAATATAGAACATTTCCGCCCAGTATGAAAAAACTCCCATTTTTTTTCTAAGTTGTATTCTAAACTCCCTTTGCAATAAAGTTCCCTGGAAACTAGTGCCAAAAAGTTTCTTCTCTACCTGCTTGCTACAGTGTACAAAATCTTGCAACACAACCGTGCCATTGACAGAGACCAAGTCCCTTCCTACGATTAATGCCAGTATGTCAGTTTTGCATCACTGACAAATTCATCCGCATGCTGCAAACCTCCAACTGTGTAATAATTTGCCATCCAGGTTTAGGAGTTGGATAGGGAGACCAGCAGAGGGTGACTCAACTTTCTCTGGTATTTCTCCAGCAAAAATTAAAGTGACTGGCCCTCCAGTAAATGGGTACTAATGCTAATCACAACTTTGGAACAGGAGTCAAATGCAAGTGATAGACAGAAGAAATGGGACTATAAGGTGGCGAAATTAAATGTGATGACGCAATCCAGATGGAGTAAACAAAAACTCCAGGAATGCGCTATTTCAGTCCCGAGTACGCTGATAGGGGAGGATTTCCCAATATTATAGCAGGGGTCTGACCGTGACACGTCAAAGTTTGAATAGCAGACCCTTTCTGAAGATACACAGTCTCCAAAAGAAGAATAAAGTATGATGAAACTCTATCAGATGCCATTGTAAGAAGGGGGGTAGAAGAACGAGGAGCATCTTCACCCACAAGACAGTGGAGAATAACCAGATTAAGACTTCAAGACCACAAGATAGATGACCAGTTCAGTCGACTATAAAAGGATACACAGAAGTTAGTCCAAAAAGAGGAAGAGATGAAGAGTTGAGTTTTTGAGAGTACACCAGGTAGAGCAGTCAGAGGACAGACAACCAGCAAGCAGTCAGCAAATTACTGTCAGAAGCAGTAGAAGTCTGAAGATGTAGAGGCCTTCCTCTTCCCTCCTTCGTCGATGAGGAGTGGCCAATCTCCATCAGACAGCCGCCAAGGGCTATCAGGAAGCCGAGCTGGTGAAGAAGAACACCGAAGACCAAATTGGAGGTGAGAAAACCACAGTCCAGATGTCTGAGCCCGTAGAAAAACGAGGATGTCTACATGGAGGAGAGAAGTCCAAAGACACAGCCAAGAAGTACAGCGACCGCTGTAAGGCGCAAGAGTGACACCAGACGTGGAAGAAGCTGAAGCCATAATGGAGGCGGAGGATCTACCCCGGGCAACAAGCCATGAATGTGGGAGACACCAGAAGGCCAGTAACCATCACTAGGGATCCGGAAGAGCCGAAGGAAATGGAGGAAGAAGCCAACCCTGAGACCATGACAGGACTGCAGGAAGGACCACCCAAACCGGAAGAGGCTGGAGATGCTGAAAGTTGTTGGATTCAGTCACTTCCAATACCGTAAACGGACGGGTGAGAGCCAGACTGTATTGCCTAGGGCAGGGCTGCCTCAATGTGCTATTGTTAGGAAAGGGACTAGACTATTGGCATTCCTCAAGTAATATTTATAGTGTTTTGTTTTGGTATATTACATAATGAAATGGTTACATTGTTTTGACCAAGTTATAAGAAAGAGTTACATTTTTCTTTACATTTTAATTTTCTTTCTTTTCTTTCTGTAAATAAAGCTACTGATTGCGCATTTAACCCTGTCCAGTAATATATTATGGTTGGTCTAATCTGGTCTCGTATCTGCCTAACCCACCACTTTCTATGTGGAGCAATGGCAGGCAGACTTATCTAGGTTCAACACTCGGAATGATTTTGCATAAGTGTGGATGCAGGTGCATTTTTGGGACACCCTGTGTCCACCTGAACTTCACAGGACGAGTTAAGCACAGGCTTCAGCAGCTAATTAGCAAGTGCCTTCTCCCCCTTTTCTTCCACTAAAAAAACGGAAGGGAGATGATGAGTAACCCTCCTTGGATCAACCAAGTGCTGCTTCTACTAGGCTTTCTAGTAATCAACATCCCCCCACCCACGCACTCCCTCCCCCTGAAAAGGCTTTTACCCTCTGGGGCGAATCAGTAAGTTCCTTCTCTTGTTTTTCCAAACCCCACCCAGCATCACCAGGATAGTGCACATGCAAAAATAAAAAAAATAAAAAAAAATATACAGTTTGGCAAAACTTACGGTCCAATCCCCCAATGTATTTCATGGTGATTTCACAATGGCCCCAGACTGCACTCACTATTGGGTAAAGCTTCTTGCCCTTGAGGCCACGGAAGGCCACTCCTAAGTACTGGCCATCTACCACAAATGATAGGGTGCCTTCATCCATGTCCAATACAACTGAAATATCAAGAAAAAATATGCGTAACCTTTGCCATTTCAATCTTACAACAATGGCTCATTCCACAGACAAGGTTCACTTGGCATTGAGAGTGTAACAAATGAAGCAGCGACAGAACAAAAAATAACACACAATGGAATGCCCTCAGGCCAGGAAGTTATCGCTGAATACTGATGAAACTTAAAATTTCCTTTAGCCAATGCAAGATGCATTGCAAATCCTTTCTCATTTGTTCCTGCACAACTGCAAT
>KZ538070.1:104042-134847 GCA_000934665.2 Catajapyx aquilonaris | reverse complement strand
TATGGACGGCCCCAATGATACATAACACATGCCATACATTATCGAGGACTCTACACAACACGACATATCTCACCATTTCATGAGGAGCAGGAAGGCTGTAAAATTTTTTGGAAGGGTCTTTAATCTCGTTATGCATTCGTAGGTGGCTGAAGCTCTCGTTATGCAGCTGAGTAAGCTTTATTTCTGCATTAATATCATCAATGAACCACTCACAATGAGCATGAACAATGTCCATTGAAAATGTCAAAAGGAATCAAAGATTCCATGTTACCCAAGTCTTGGACTTGGGCTACTTGCGCATCTTGGACAATACGTGGGTCTGCTCTTTTGGCCCATTCCGATCGGACCTGGGTTACAAGTATTCTTTGATGGCTAGCCATCAACACTAGCATCATTATTCTGCATTAATAATAATAGTAATCCGGGTAGTGCTAGATCTTAATCGAGGTATGCAGCATGGGGCTTCATTATACCGTGTAGTATTGTCCTACACAGTACAGGGCTGGAACCTTGTAACGAATAGACCAAGCCCACTGGCAGATTATTCCACAATAAAACGAATATGCCAAAAACCTGGATTGGGCACAATGGATTCTTGAGCCTCAATTGATGTTGCCAACAATGGAAGCAACAATGGATGGAATATGATGTAACAATGAATTAATTGGCAACACCATGATAAGCCTGTGGCCTCTTACTGTTAGACTAGTTAGAGGATTCTCTTTTAAATGCCCAACTTGATTCAATTGGTGTGCTGCTGATGGATTATTTCAATAGTGGATAGAAGCAAAAGACCTACACGTGAAAACCACTAGAACTTGAGACATTCTTTTGATACCATGGACTTTTTACACTGCCCTGACACCACTGCATGAGAGCCACTTTAGTTCAATAGCCTCAATATTTTCAAAACATTTTGCAGCTACGTGTGGGAGTTTTCGTCGTTTTTATCATGCATCTCAATATCTTTGCATCCAGCTTCTAACTCAGCAATGGTTTCAGGCATTTCCTTTCCATATGTTTCTGGCAGAAGAAAGCAGGCTGCTGCTGCCAATGCAGAACACCCACCAAACACAGCAGATGGAACAGAGTAGTGAAATCCATACTGTGGAACAATTTAAAAATAACAAAATAATAACTACAAAAACCCCACTTGAATATGTCCGACAAGAAAACCTACTCACCAAATAGTTTGCAATGTATGGAGCAGCTATTCCTCCAAACCTGGCAAACACAGAACCTGTAGTGATGGAAGTGTTTCTCACCTCCGTTGGGAAAAGCTCTGCAGTGTACAGGTACACCAGAGTAAAGGTCTGAGACACGAAAGCACTGCAGGCCAATGACAAGGCCACCATCAGCCACTCCATATCTGAAAAGAAATCAACCGCAGATGAGTGATTGTAGTTGATAATGATGTTGACACTGAGTAGAACTGACCTTTGGGAACAGCCAGGATGATCAAACCAGACACACCACCCAATACAAGGCAACCCAAGAAGCACGTCCTCCGACCAAGTATGTCTGGCAGTGGCCAAACCACAATGGAAAGGCGTGTGAGGGTCACAACTATTCCATTAATACTGTGCAACAAGTAAATGTTGAACGGCAGTTTGGAGAAATGGAATAGGAGTCCGTACGATACAAAGGAGATGATAAACCAGCAGAAGAACATTGGGATACTTCTTTTACGCATTTCCTTCGTCTTCACAAAAGCTGTCACTGCAGTAATTAGTCCGCAGAGTGTTGGTGTAGCTGAACAACATGAGGAACATTCTCTTCAGTATACAGTATTTATATGATGAGCACAGCACTACAAGGGTAGTTTGAGTACCTTTCTTGGTGTCCTTTTCCTGTTCCTCTTTGCTGGCTTCCACCAAGCTATGAAAGACTTCTAGATCAGGGGCAGGCGCTTTGTTCCTCTTAGCAGCCCGCATGATAATTTTCTCAGCCTCGTCTATATGACCTTTCACCAGCAACCATCTTGGAGATTCTGGCAGGAACCTAAAGGTTTTAAACAATTAGTTAGCATCCTTTCTTCAGTCATAGTATTTGTAGCATTCTTACCAGTAAAAGAAAATGCATGAGAGAGTTGGCAGGGAATAAGCCAGAAGAAGATATCTCCAGTCAGGAATGATGTAGGCCAATGCAGCAACAATCCACCGACCACAACCAGGGAACAAATCAAACACAAATGTGATCGCTGCCCTCCTCTTGTTTGAGCACAACTCGACCACTGAAAAAGGTAAATGCTCCTTAGCTTGACCACATGTACACTAATTTCAACCAAATGCGAAGCATGGCAACTTACTCAATGCAAAGCAGCAAACATAAATAGCAAAACTGCAACATCCCATCACCACACGAAGAGCTGACATCATGATGTAGTTGACTGAAAACACGTTGACTATGGACACAACCATCAATATTGCAGTAGCAATTATGGCACAAGTGCGCCTTCCATACCTGCAATACTGAGAGTATTTTATGCATCGCTAATCGCAGTAACAAGAGATGCAAGACAAACGCAAGTCCATTCCTTTACCTGTCAGAGAGTGGACCAACCATGATGGAACCAATCAAAATTCCAACTGTGAACGCACTGTGAATTGTGGCTAGGATGTGGAGGCGGTCGCACACTAATTCCCACTGAAGAGGAATCAATTAGTATAAAGAATAAGACAGTTTCAAGTGACATCTCTCTATTACTCAGAAGGTTGTTAGCAGAGCATTATTATATTATGACTCATCAAACGTACATCACTGACAACACTTGATGAGAAGACGCTGTAGTCATATTCCCAATGGTGGCAGGAGACTGTCGGAAAGTCCCCTTCTTCTGATGAATTCGCATCACTTGGGTCCATTAAGGCCAAAGCAGAGTAATTTCTCTTGTACATTTCACATTGGCTGAAAACTCCTTCACCCTTTTCTTCATCCCTGAAGGAAAACATTCACTGCACATTTGTCCTGTAATCTTGTAAAAATGGAAGCGGCACATTGACAACAGAACGTACTTGGGAATGGCAACCTTCTTTATTTCCTCGGTGGTCCAGTTGGTCCCCTTGAGCTCAGGAATGGAGCACCAGTGGTCAGGGATACCCCCAACAAACATCATGCCCAGCTTGGATGTCGAGAAGAAAAGTCCGGGGATGGAGGCCAGGAAAAGGACACCCCAGTGCCACCTCCCAAATCCTCCCGCCAAGCCCAACACTTCCTCCACCTTGGCCCCCATGTCTCAGACTGCCCCTTCAAAAGATTGGTTATCTAACAGATCCTAACCAACCCTTACAAATGCTGGTGCCCACTTCCTGCTTAGTCCGAAATTAGTCAACATGACAGGTTATCTGCACACAATGATTATGTAAACAGACACATCTTGCAATATGGCAGTAGTTTGTCCATTTCTGTTGATTGAAGTAATCTATATGGTACAAACCTCCGACTGTTGCATAAGGCGTTAGAAACACAACGTTCATTGACTTTCTGCGCAGGCATAGAAAATATCGTTGCGTGGTCCATAAGTCCATGTCCTAATATTGATAACATGAACAGACATTTGTGATTATCTAGTGATATGTTGTTTTGCGCCTTCTTTCCAGCATGAATCAGGTAGTTTATATTACCTTAACCATAAAATATTTCTAACATATTAATTATGATAAAACCTGACATCATAAGCGGTACTTCTCTACAGTGCTACAATGTAGAATGTCTTCTGCTCAGTTTGTTTAAATATTTTAAAGTCATTTACTAGTACATGGTAAGCTGCTTGGGATTCTTATTGTTATGGCTTGTAAGTCAAAGTGACAGTACGTACACTTAACCAATCATAAATCTGATTCACAAGCTCACTTCCTACTTATCTCAAGCCTATTGAAACTCATCATGAACATGGATAATGCAACTACTACCTTTAATCTGACAAGAATAGAAACCCTCAGCCATATCCCTATGCAAGCCACTTAGGTTACCTCATCAATATACAATTAAGTTATCTGTCGTTTTATGGTAAAGTTCGATAAAACTATTCCCATCCTTATTTTGTAATTTTTATTTTTGATTGCCATTACAAGTGTCCTTGTTAGCCTTGTCACACGAGGCCTCCAATTCAGCAATTGTTTCTGGCATATGCTTTCCGTAGGTCTCCGGTAAAAGGCAGCATGCCGCTGCTGCTAGTGCAGAAAATCCACCAAACATGGCCGATGGGATTGAGTAATGAAATGTGTACTACACATAGAAGAGAATTTATTGTAAAGAAACAAAATCAGTTCCTTCATTATGTTAAGCACTGTCACACTTACCAAGTAGTTGGCAATGAACGGTGCAGATATCCCTCCACATCTAGCGAACACAGAACCTACAGAAATAGATGTGTTCCTCACTTCTGTTGGGAACATTTCTGCTGTGTATAAGTACACCAAACTAAAGGTTTCAGACACAAAACCACTGCAAGCCAATGACAAGGTCACCAACAGCCACTCCATATCTGAAACAATAATATCTTTTAAAAAATTGCCAAATGTTAGGAGTGTGACGGATCCAACCTTCAGGGACAGCCAGAATAAGCAGTCCAGACAGGCCACCTAACACGAGGCAGCCCAAAAAGCATGTCTTTCTGCCAAGGTAGTCTGGCAGTGGCCATACCACGATGAATGCTCGGGTCAGGCTCACAACTACCCCGTTGATCACATGCAACAGGTACAAGTTGAGTGGTAATGTGGAAAAATGAAACAAGAGCCCATAGGAGACAAAGGCGATGACAAACCAACAGAAGAACATTGGGATGCTCCTTCGACGCATCTCCTTTGTCTTGACAAATGCAGTGACTGATCTCATCATCCCTGAAAATGATGCTGGAGGGAAAAGAGAACTGCTGTTCACTTATAGTGAACACAGGATGTGAAAGTCTGCACCTTTCTTGTCCTCCTCCTGCTCCTCTTTGCTGGCTTCCAGTAACCTGTGAAGCACATCCGCATCAGGAGCTGGCATCTTGTTACCTTTAGCCGCCCTAGTTATAACATTTCCTGCCTCTGTTGTGCGCCCTTTAACCAGAAGCCATCTTGGAGATTCTGGCAGGTACCTGATTGCGTTTAGCGCTGGGTTATTTTTAACCTGTGGCCAGGAGCACACCATTCTGTTTCACTCTTACCAATAAAACGATAAAAATGTAAAAATGGGCAGACAGTAGGCCAGAAGGAGATATCTCCAGTCTCTAATGAAGTAGGCCACTGCAGCAGCAATCCACCGACCGCAACCAGGGAAAAAGTCAAACAGAAACATCACAGACGCCCTCTTCTCGTCGGGACACAGCTCCGCCACTATAATGGTCATAAAATAAGTCAGTAGGCATGTTGCGTAGACCAATCGGAAATAATGCAGGCCTACCTAACGCAAAGCAGCAGGAATATATGCAGAAGGTGCAATACCCTATGACCAGACGCACAGCAGTCATCATGACGTAGTTGACTGAGAAGATGTTGACCACTGACACAACCACCATGACCACAGTGCCAACCACAGCACAGGTGCGTCTTCCATACCTGCAATCCTGAGCATAATGTGTGCATCTCTTCAAATGATATGTGCATGCATTTCAATAACTCACTTGTCTGACAGTGGTCCACTGAAAATGGAACTGATCAGTAATCCTATTGAAAAAGCACTGTGAATAGTCGCCAGGATAGGAAGCCGCTCACACACAAGTTCCCACTGTAAATGAAGGTTTACTTCATTAAAACCTTATTAAATACCAGCAATATCTAGTGTGAACGCCACTAACATCGCTGACTATGCTGGATTTGAAGACACTGTGGTCGAACTCCCATTGTCGGCACCCGATTGTTTGTATTTCATCAGGTGGTTCCCAGTTTGTGTCGTTTGGGCCCAAATCAACCAGAGCAGTGTAATTCCTCTGGTACATGTAGCACTGGCTGTAAACTCCTTCACCCCTCTGCATGTCCCTGTTGAACATGCAAGAGCAATCGATACATTTCTGCCGAACATGCTGCCCATACATGTGGCAGGAGCAGTTCAGTATCACCAGGAAATACCGTTAAGTTTCACACAGAAGTGCAAGACTGCATGTTACATACATTGGAATGGCAGCCTTTTTGATGTCAGATACACTCCAGTTAGCCTCTTTGAGTTGCGGAATGAGGCACCAGTGGTCAGGCACAACTGCTACAAACATCATGCCCAACCTGGAGGAAATGAAGGATATTCCAGGCAGGGCTGCCAGGATTACAACCGTCCAGTGCCATTGACCAAATCCCCCTGTCAGACTCAACACTGCTTCTACCTTGGCCCCCATGCCTCAAGTGTGCCTCAGCCTCGCTCCCAGGAGTGAAAGAGCCCTGATTGACCCAGTCACGCACGACACTATGATTTGGAGGCTGACTCCCCACTTGCCAAAGGTCTATAACGCCATATGCAATTAATCAATTGCAATGATTATGGCCATCCATCATCCTACTTGACCATATCAACTGAGCTTCAAGTGTCATCTTAAGTATTGCCACACTGACCACACCTGATGTCACCACGTTTTCAGCCTGCAGGCATATTATAAGTACCGCAATATATTTGAAAAACAATAGGCAATGTACTTTTACCTGTACTCCATTAGTATGCCACTATTTGTAGATGATATCATTTTTGTTCACTGTTGGAAACAATTCACTAATCTGTGATAGCAATTAGTACAACATATTTATAAATGTGTGGTGTTATACAACGAGAGCCCTAAGCATTTAATTGAACAAGCGATAGCAATATGTTTTATTGAGATTCAAAGTTGTAGTGTGATGCCATGACCTTGTGCAGCTTGCTACTTAGCCCACCCGTTATGCAATGATTTTCAAGGGGCACTACCAGGGCATAGGAAACTCAGCACTTCAATTATTACGTTCTCTCAATTTTCCTAAATTTCTTAACCTACGAAAATCAATTACACACATCCACATTACCTCTGCCACTCCCTGACTTTGTATTTATAACTACAGTTTAGCAATTCTATACAGTATGCTTAATCTACCGATAAGCAAGTTTAATATGTTGCTGAAACAACATAACTAATTATATTATCACTTGAATGTTAACAAGATTCCAATACCTCAGCAATTAAGTTTGCGACGTGCTTCCCATCTTTGCAAGCGATCCAACGCCAGACGCAGGGTTGGTCTCAAGCCATGCACATCTCATGGTCTTTTGGAAATACCATCCCTGTGGAAAAATTTTGTCAGGACAGTTTCGCAGGTTGAATTCTTTTCAACATACAACTCACTTCACATGCAGTCACCAACTGAAGGTCTGAAGCTCCAACTGCAAATGAAGATGCCAATTAGTTGGAACATGGACCAATTTGGTTATTGAAATGACAATTTTTATAGAGAGCTATTGCACTGAGAAGTAGTAAGGAATGTGTTGAGGTTGGTAACTGTTAGACAAATAATTTAGTTGGGAAAAAACAGACACACACAGCTTTATAATCAAATAATTTACTTTATGCAAGCAGTAATGTACACATCATGTATAACATACAATCACTTACACTCCTTTACAAAAAAAAGGGTCTGTCCATGTGACATAAAAGAACACAGCATGACCTCCGTAAGTTCCGTCTGATCCGTTTAAAAAGAACAGGTAAAAACAGTTTTCTTTAAAAAAAAAAGTCCCCCCAGCACAATCCACAGGTTTACACAACAGGCACATTCTGTGGAGAACTCGGGTTTGGAAAATGGACAAACAAAAACAAAAGAGAGACAAAGCTATTTCATGGCATCTTTGTGTAAAATGAGTTCCGTACCAAACCAGGACGTAAGGAGTGAGGTTGGGGGGGGAAAAAATGCTGCACTCCACCTGTACACTATTTACACTGATATCTTAGTCCACATAAAAAAATGGTGCACTGTCTTGTGTAGAGCCTACCCTCAGCACTCACTGAACGGCGGCACCACTCCTCCGCCTGCCCTTCTTCCGGAATCCAGGGGTGGCCCCTGCGGCTGAAGGTGGCATACAACCCTGTCCCCATTGAGCACTGCCACTGTCACGCAGTTCTCAGGTGCAAACCCATACACCTCGACCCCAGGAGGTGCTGGGTACCTCCTGGGAACGCCCTTGAGCCTGACGTGTGGGGATGGGGAGCGGGGGGAATGAGGGGAAGAACGGGGAGAGTGGTGGTGGCGGTGGGAGGAAGGTGACGGAGGGGCTGGGGCATAGGGAATTAGGGGGTGGTGATCGCCGTACCCACGTGATGACTGCCGGCTGACGTCACTGCTCTGCCGCCGCCCCTCCTCGTCTGACATATCTGACACCTGCAGGATGTCATTCCGCTCAATCTCCTCATACACTGGTCCCTCTTCTGCTCCTGGCTGTGCCCCTAGTTCAATCTCGGTGTACGTGTGGTTCCAAGGGCTGGTGGCACGGAGGGTGCCACGTCGTCCTCTCTTGGGCGGTCCCAACTGGTGTTGGTATTGTGGGGGGTAAGGTTGTGGGTACTGTTGCATGGGAGGGTATTGTTGCATGGGAGGGTACTGTGGCTGGGGAGGGTACTGTTGCTGGGGAGGGTACTGCGGCTGAGGAGGGTACTGTTGCTGTGTGGGGTATGGTAAAGGTGGAGGTGGAGGTGGGGGGTGGTGGTGGTTGTAGTGGTAGAGATCAGCAGATAGTCCCAGCATCTCCTGACAGTACTCGGAGAATAGGTCGACATTGCAACACTCAGCCACTGAGAGCTCCGGGGCAGCCTGGTTGTTGGTGGCAGTCGAGTTGGACGAGGCGTTGGACGAAGATGAGGAGTGTGGAGGGGGAGGGTAGGCCTGGCGGCGAGCGTCTTTTGCAGCTGATCGGGAAGTGGACCCGACACCAGCTGCTCCTGGGCCAGCCCCTGAGGCGACTGCCCTAGGGGAGTCCTCCTGCTCTGAACCGCCGTTACCAGAGTCACGGCTGTATGACTTGAATGATGAGTTCTGCAAGGAAAAGAAGGCATTTATGCATGGACCATTTGCTTACATGTGTGCACATGCGTGGGGTCTCAATCAGAAAACTGACCTCAACTTCCTGGTCGTTGAGCGTGGATGGGAGCCCTTGGCCCGCCCCTAGAGCCAGAGCCACCCCCACTCCCTGGCCCCCCGTTGCCCCCGCCACTCCCCCCGTGCGAAGGGTGTGGACGAGGTGGGCCTGGTGGGGGAGCTGCCCTCCTTGCTGAGGAGTTGGCAGCTGTGCAGCTGGGCTGCTGCCCACCCGCCCTGGGTTGCTGCGGCTGGTGCGCATGCTGCTCCGGGTGCTCCCCCACACACGCTGCAGCTGAAGGGGACAGAGGGATAAAAGTTATGCCTAAAACATACAAGATACACATTTTATAAGCACAGATAGGTTCCGGACAGGTGAAGGAAGACCAGCGCAACTTACAGGTTTGCAAATCGAAACCATTTTTAATTTAAAAACTTGGCCATTTGTCCTGTACAATTACAGCATAATTATTTGTAATTTTTTCTGTAACTGACACTTGGCAATTGTTTATATTATCTGTTACTGAAAGCTGCTTCGGGCCCAAAAATGCACTTTTGTTATGCAACATTTATGGAAAACTCTCTCTAACACTCCACCCAACAAAAGAAACAACAAACTCATACTCAGCCTCTCAATATGATACGCTTCAGGTAATGTATTGCCTGACAAACCATTTCGGGAATGAGCAAAAATTTGGAGGTTAAATTACATGCATACAAAATTTTTTAAACCTTGTACGCTTACATGCATAAAATAATGCAAAGATGGCATTTTAATGCCATGCACTGTCAGCCAGTTCTTCTGATTGCAGGGACACTCCTGCTCTGACGAAACAAAATGGATTGTGGTGAGTAAAGCCTAGAAATGTAGGTGACCTGGACAATAAGATTTTATGAAACTTCTGTAACCAGTACTAGGCAGATCGTAACTAGATTAACAGCCTAAATCACCTTTACGGCTTCAAATTACGGAATTTCTGACAATAAGTAATGGCCATTTGCCGTACAACTTGATCAGTCTGTTTCAATGGAAATCTAAGATACTGGGTATTTCTTGCAAGAGTGTGTTCATTATTTTGTTCCAGTCACTTTTAGATCACTTGCCACTAATAACCAGCCAAATATTCTTCAATATATGAACCTTGGTCTATGACACTCAATCAAAAAATTATGCGGCATATAATTATGCTAACATTCATCCTCTAATACTGCACAGCACAGTTTTTCTCTCACAACTTGACGACAAGCTCAGATTCTCTATACGTCTACATGGTGATGTTGAGCTACCGACAATGTTGCGGGGAATTAGTGCATACAGGTAAGCATTAGAAGAAACCTCTAACCCAGCACCACCAAAGCAACCCAATTGCCTTTTAAATGTCGACCTCCGACCTCCACCAGCACCACACACCGCCCGGAAGAAATACAGGGAGCCAAGGGAGGGTTACAAAACTTATCATGTACCTTGCGCTTTACAATGGTTGCAACGACTGCAGTAATTCTCGCTAGGCCGCGGGCTTGGGTTGCCGTAGTGATGCTGCTGGGGAGGAGGCGGCGGATGGTGGTGGGAGTGGTAGGGGTGATAGTGGTGCTGGTGGAGGTGGGGGTGCTGGGGAGAGTGCGGATGCGGGTGGGGTAGAGGCGGAGAAGGGGAGGGCGTGGGGATCAACTGAACGACTGTGGTACCCACGCTTGAGCCGCCTGCTGGAGTGACAGTAGAGCTGCAGGCAGAGCTATGGGAGTTTGGAGCAGAGGGGGTGCCATTGGACCCTGCGTAGAGACTGGATCTCCGCCGGTCCTTCCCTCCAGGGGAGGATTTGCTGGCGCCCTGCAGGCAGGCTGGGAGCCACGGGTGCCTGCGGGCAAACTTGCGGTACTCTTTGCGCACCTGCAATGGTCCAGGCGAGGAGGGAAAATAAAATAAAAAGAAGGAACAAATACACTCGAACTTCCAGAATCAAAATTTGATCTAAGCTTGGCTTAGTGAAACTTGAGAAATTTCTCTTAGCAGTTTTCAGCATTGATGGTCGATGGAAACTGAATGAGACTATCTGATCATATCTCATTAAGTTGTCCAGCAACAACAATGTCTAAAAAGGCGCAGAAAAATTGGTTGAGTTTCTTCGGGCCAAGTCAAGGACAAAGAAAACGTGTGCATCATAACTGTAAAGAAATTGTGATTCAAAGGATGGAAGTTCGACTGTAACTTAAAACTGTACGAACACAAAGCACAAAAACGTGAAAACAGAAAAGACCAAATAAAAATTCCCTGAGACAACTCATAACTCAACTGCATGGGGACAGATGTCGCATCAAGAGCTAAAACGGTGCTGCACAAACATCCAGTTTGTGCCGCACAGTGATAACTCTTGTCGCGACATCTGTAAGGGATAAATCGAAAAAAGAAAGGCCAATTGCATGGGGGGAAACCGCTGTCAATTCCTCTGCACAGATGAAATAAATCATCTCAGGGAATTTCTTTTGCTCATCTCTTTATTATTTCAGCCATTACAATCCAGCCTTAAACCTATTCCATCCCCCCCTTTTCAAACTATGTACAAGTTTAAAAATGAGACTGAAAAAACAACAAAGGGAGAGCCCTGCCTCTATAACAAGGTAGGTGTGGAGCCCACAAATGATCTTACCTTCTCATTCTGAACACAGTGGAAAACAAAAATAAAGAGGCCTTGCAAACTATTCAACACTGTGAATACATAGGCCATGACCATTGACTGTTCGTTCAAGTACAGCAGGCCAAAGGTCCACGTAAGGCCCAGGAGGAACACAAGAATTATTGCGCCACGCAGCCATGTCCTGCAAAGCAAAACAGCACGCTATTAGGGAGTACTCTCTCACTCTCGGATCACTATGGCTGGAGCAATGCTACTTGCTAAAAGCCATGTTGTGCTTGCTACTTTTGGATGGGAGTGGTGAGCGATAGGAAAAAACAGAAAGAGATCAAACTTAAAAACTGGAGGTAGTTTTGCAGGGGAGAAAATAATATTAAGGAAACTGGCTTACAAATGTGACCTCAACTTTGACTGAAGGGCATTCTCCTCCTTCCCACTAGTCATGCAAAACAAGAAAATACAGGTTAGTCCCACAACCACAAGACTCCATCAAATCTACGGTGTTTTATGTGCAAATGTACTTTGTGTCCATGCACTTTAAACCAGCAGTGCTCAACCATACATGTAAATACCGCAAGGAACAAAAATCAGCTCATATCTGTATTGATGGAATGTCACACATGCTCTCACACACTTGCCTCATCACTTCACTGTCATGTGTGGCCAAGAGTACACAAATGTACACATAAACCTGAGGTGACATTTCCATTGAAACAGATACGACGATTTCTGTTCTGTGCAATATAAGGGTGTCATTAGGCAGCAGTCACAAGTATGGGTACTGACGATACATATGGAACTGCAAACTGCGGACTAGTGGAAAACATTTCAAATACTATTTGGTGAAAGATCAGAATTTCAATTTGATGTTGGACTTCACATTCCATGTAAAATAGCAGTACCATACTTGCAATAATGAAATTAAGTTGTGTTAAAAATAAACCAAATTCAGTTACATGAAGTATTGAGCAATTAATGTGCAAATAAGCATATCTTCATATCTTCCAAGAGTACTTGAAATACAGGAATGTCTGATAGTATGAACAAAAGGAGGATTTACACCAATGAATGTCAATGCCAAATCTAATGGTAGAGGAGACCTCAAAGAGTTTGAGCACCATCCCTGGTTAAAAGACAACTCTACCAACACCCATGAGGCCTGCAGCCCACCGAGGTAGAAGACGGCAAAGAATGAGTACCTGGCCGTGGCAAGACGCGATTGCTCCTTGTTCTTCATGGTGGCAGAGGCATTGGCATGGCGGCACATCATGTAAATGGCCATGCTCAAGAAGACTAGATTAGCCTGCAACGAGAAAGAAGATTTGTGTTACAACTTGCTCAAAGTGAAAAAAGTGTAAAATGACGAATGGGTACTCACTAGTATCACAGTAATGACTGGTCCCACAAAACTAAAGATGAAGAAGTTATCTGCCCTCAGCCAGCAGTAGCGCTCAGTGCCATAACTGAAAGGGTCCACCACGGCAGACACGGCCACAATGATGGTAGGAACGCCATAAGCAATGGCGTAGTACCACCGTACCCTGGACTTTTCCGCCTCAAACACTTCTATCAACATGACATACAACTGGAAACCTGTCGAGAGAGAAATGGTCCCCCAAAATGCTTTACATATGCAGAAATGAAGCCAGACTATGTCTTTTTTTTTTCTTGCGTCAAACCCCGCCCGTGTAAACACTTACATAAAAACGGATGGACTGGCACTAACCTTCGAGAAACATCCATGCAAAAGCACACAGGAAAAAGAAATGCAGCAATCCAGCCACAATGCCACACAAGATTGGCTTGTCAGTCTGACCAATCCCGGCTAAGAAGAGCACTTCGGCAATAAGGAGGCACAGGCACAAATTTTTATGGATAGTGGTGCGATCAGACTGAAAACCAAATCGGGAACAGGGGGGCAGGGGGGAAGAGTCCATTTTAGTCACATTTTCAAAAAATGTCCATGCAAATCAGCAGTAGCATTGAATGAACATAGTCTGAGGCTTCTTCTCCTCTCCAAAAAATATTGTTAACTCTATCCTGATTTTTAAATTATTGTTTCGTCAGGCAAATTTTGATGACTCGATGCCACAAAAAAATATATCTAGCTTAAACAACAAAGCCAAAAAACCCACATTAAATATTAATGTCTCCTTCCATTAGGGGGAAACACTCGATCGGATTAGTTTAGGGGAGGGAGGAGAGACTTGGAAAAATAAACAAAATTGTGTCCAAGATCCCAGAGTGTATCTACCTTGAGTCCTCTGAAGAACTGGAAAGTACATATTGCCAGGACGAGACATATGATAGAAACCACACATCCAACATAAGTGATCACAGAGAGGGCAAGCTCATGTGGCAGGGGCACTTGCACGGCATGGACGTCCATCAGTATGGCGAAGTTGGTCAGGTGGTCGCACATACAGCTGGTGTGCGTGTGGTTCGTCCCCAGCACTTGGCAACCTTCTTCGGACCATGAACTGAAATAAAAAGGCCGATGCCATTATTCAAAATCCACCAAACTCCAACCCTTTTCCGTAGGTTAATACAGATACTGACAGTTGTGATTCAACTAGGCTAGAAAATATTCAGAATGTGATTTCACAAAGACTGACACTTATGACTGGTGGGTTGAAAGCAGATTACGTGTGCATTTTCACAATACATTATCCATATAAACAGATATATCCTCCATAATTTGAATTGTTAGGGCACCTGTTGCCTCTCTGCTTACCTCATGGTGTAATCCCAGAAGACACAGGAGGGATTACTGACATTCTCTGTCCGTATGTGCCTGAAGGTGATGAGCACAGGCTCGGGAAGCTGAATGTGCCTTCCTTTCCCCAGTGAGGCAGAGATCACCTTGCTGTTGAGTATGCGTGTGCCGTTGTACCTTCCATTCTGCAGGAAGTCCTTGTTCTCTGCATACACCAATCCCGTCCCACCCGCCACATCCGGATGGGGCTGGAGCACCTCCTCCATGTTGTTGTATGCAAAGAAAACCAAACGAACCAAGCCATTGTCACTGTTCTCCAAAAGAGCCTCTGCAGGGAGGACTAAGCTGTTGTCCGCTGAGTCCCACAGTTCCAATGCAGCTGCTGGTGGGAATCGCACTTCCTGGATGTTTCGGGTCTCCACTACCTTCACCGTTGCCACTGAAAAGAGAGAATGTTGCAAACTTAAAATTAGACAGTTAAACTCCAGCACACGTTATCACTCGCGAAAAATTTAACAAAATTTGCAAAAGCATCTGAAACCATTTGCAACACGTACATATATTCTTGACAGCCTGCAGGACGGTTTTCTCCCGCCCAACAGTTTCAGCAAGCAGAAAAGCGTTTTCCTCCAGGCCAATGAGAAGTGCAGTGGCCACCCTCATCTGCTCATCGTATCCTAGATCTCTCCATGGTGCATGCCTAGGATTGTCCAAGAGGTTGCTGCCCGTCTGGACCACACTCTGGAGGAGCTCTGTGATTATGGCCTCCCTCTGGAGTGGGTCCGGGAATGTCTGCAGGTCCGAGTTCATCTTCTCTGCCAACCGCTTTATGATGGTGGCTGTCGCCAGCATGTCCCCACCATAGAGGGTCTTGCTGCTTGTCACCTGTGGTAATAAGATGAAAAGTTAATTTCCAGCCAAGTGAGAAAGGCATGTGAGTAGTGGCAGCATGGTACATCCTCTTACCTGGAGCAAGTCATTGGAGATGCTGATGATCGAGTCCCCCTCTAGTATCCTGGTTTCTAGGCTGGTGAGCCACACAGACTTGCACTCGGACAGGTCTGGTGCCGGCCTAACCCATGAGGCCGGGTCACTACCCCCACACCTCCACCTTGCGAACCCTGTTGCACCGCCTGGGCATGGCTGCACCGCCACCTCTCCACTCCGGGTGTAGTTCCAGAACAAACCTCTGGTCTCCGTGGGACCACAGTGCTGCGGCATTGGACGTGCTTCGTCCCACTGCTGCGGAGAGGATGACGTTGCCATTGGGACCCTCGGGGTTGGAGGGTCACCAGTGACCGTAGTGGTGGATGGACTGGTGGTGGATGTTGTGCTGGTGGCGGACACTGCCACCATGCCTTGCGTGGTCTCCCACACATGCACTGGACTCTCCCTGTCCCTCCCACCTTCCCAGTCTTTTGGACGGGGTGGCACCACCTTGATGGGAGGAGGGGTTGTCGTGGTGGTGGTCGTGGTGGTCGTGGTACTGGCAGTGGTAGTTGCGGCAGTGCTGCTGAATCCGGCGCTGCTGGAGGCCACCGTGGTGCTTGAATCCAAGTACCCGGTAGTGTTGGCACCTCCTGGTAGCGGCCGGAGGGTGGCAGGTTTGGCAGTGCTCCAGAGACTCGGATCTGTGCTGAGTAGCCACGGCGGCCGCGGCCTGGTGGTCGTGCTGCTCGTGGCTGGATAAAACAACAACAAGAGGTCACTTCTAGCTCTTTACAAGATGTTGTAACCATCAGGATGATCAAATTGCATCTACAAGTCCTACGGCCGCCTCATTTGTTAACTAACTGAGGACAGCAAGGCACATATTAATGCTTCATTTACAAATCAGAAATATAACTACGAGGCGGCCCATTATTCAGCAGCTTATTAATCCCCGGCTGGCATGCATGTGTCTTCAAGTGCTTCCTCACCTACTCAACCAGCTTGTAGGTGTCTCACAGTACAGTTAAATTTAGCAGGCAAAGCCGGCGGTCACCATCCAAACTTGTCCCCCCTCCCAACCGCAAGGTCTACTAGTTTTCTCTTGACCAGTGGAAAGGACAAGTGCTACAACTTGTCACAACCAGGAAAAAAAAAACTAAAGCCTGTCATCGTAAATCTGCACAGTTGGTCAACACGCTCTTAACAACACAGAACATCATTTTCTGGCTTTTATCCCCCACCGGAGTGATTGCATTGTTGTGTCAGAAACTGCCATTTTTTTCCAACATTGTTATCTACCCATATATTCCTCCTCCGGCTGGACAAGTCGGGGGTGGCCCAACATTACATTTTACAACTGGCACCTCTAAGAGTGATTGTCATACCTGGTGTGCATTGGTAATGAGCTTCCAGGTACTTGAGAGTACCTGGACAGGGATCACCAAACGTACTGGTGGTCGCAATGATGCTGCAGTTCTGCTGTTGGCTACATCTGGTGATAAAAACCCAAACATTTTTTTTTTGGTTGCGTTCCCCCCTCACAACACTTAAAACTAATTTCGGAGGGGCGTGCTGCAAAATTTTCAAATTTCCCGGGTATAGTTCCGGGTTTGGTCGCTACGGGCGCGTTTACCCATCGACAACAAGGAGGTGCTGCCATCTGGCGGAAGGGGCTGGAAATAGGGGGGTGGGTATGAACGGGAGTAGCCTCCAAAAAAGAGCTGACCTCGCTCAGAGCCAACTTCTGAAGGTCGATGGCCCTCCGCCTCCTTCTGTGAGGTGGTGGAAATGCTGGGGAGGTGGTCAGGCAGGAGGGGGGAAACAAAGGCGGTCGGAGCCGAGCGGCATCTAGTTGAAAGGTCGGGAAGCTTTTGGGGGCAGGTGTTGTTGCCAGGTTTTTAACGCTGTACAAATTTGGGTCATTTTCTTGCAGCACGCCGATAGGTGAGTCCGGACTTACCCGCAACAATGCCGGACCCCTCCTCCTATAATCCTATAACGAAGAAGCTGGGAAGTTGGAAAAAAAAGAACAGGTTAGGATGTGTGCTTCCTCAAGCTGCGATTTGCTTCACTGCTTTTTCACAGCAAAAGCTGAAGGTTGCCCACATCCAAACCACTTTTTCCCCCCAAAAAAATTCCCGGCTCCTTAAAGAGGCAAAAAAATGGAAACCAACCTATCGCACAGGAATAATGCACTTCTATGTATTTATGGGTGCCGGGACACGGATCCCCAAAATCATCACTGGTAACCTCCACACTGCAGCTGGACATGGTATGACATCTGGAAATAACGGTTGGAAAAAAAAGGAAAACTAAAAAATGGGGAAAAATAGGAAGCCAATAACTTTAAAAAAAAGAAACTAAAAGAACTGTGCTTTCATAGATTTAAATTGCAAAAAAGTATTGAGCACATTTTGTTAGCTTATTCCCAAGGATTTCCCCCCCTCATCTGCAGCTGGGATCCACAGCTGGTGCTTCCAACCCCTGCCCATGTTTGAACCCAACCCCATACACAACAGTTCCCCCCATGCACAGGAACATCTTGTGGGCACTATATCGACCAAAAAGATTGAGACGACTTGGTAATATGACACCATCTACTAGTGTGAAAAAAGGCGTCTTAATAGCCCTCACACTCTTTCCTAACCATGAAAAAATGGTACACAACAAA
The DNA here is from genome assembly GCA_000934665.2 of Catajapyx aquilonaris. Taxonomy (NCBI): domain Eukaryota; kingdom Metazoa; phylum Arthropoda; class Diplura; order Dicellurata; family Japygidae; genus Catajapyx; species Catajapyx aquilonaris. The sequence goes on along the minus strand of KZ538070.1, from coordinate 116,895 downwards.
CAACGAAAGCACACACAGAACATGGAAACAGAAAAAAAAAAAACATAAAGCCAAGGTACAGGGTGTTTCTTTTTTTCAAATTTCGTAGCATCAGAGTGGTCCGCCTCTGAGCCACAGGAAATATAGCAAGAGAGAGGGGGGGTTGAAAATAAACAGAAAAAGGCCATAATATTTCGACCATAATGGTTGTTCAGGGAAAAATAACTCCTTGCTTCCAAGCAGAGTGACTGCTTGGTGTCCAGTGCAGAAGGGGTCAACCAGTAATGCTTTTGGGAATAACGCATTCCCCGGTCCGAGTTATATGTCAACATTCTTCAGGACAGAGAAAATTTGGGGGTAGATTCTGCAGGGGTCGGAAAATGTGTGCAAAAAAAACTTCCCAAGGGTCAGATATAGTAATCCTTTTCATGCAAGGGTACCAACATTGTAAAGGGCATATGGGTAGGGGACATACAGTTGCAGGATTTGACAAGAACATGGTCTCAAGCACGTTTATCCGAGATACACGCTATGTGATTGGCTACTGCATATACCGGCCGATATGTGATTGGCTACAAGGTACAAGCTACCTGATTGGCTAAGAGCGACTTCTGGGGGGTACACGACGCGTGATTGGCTACTGCCTATACCGACTACAAGTTACAAGCTACCTGATTGGCTAAGAGCGACTTCTGGGGGGGGGGNGGGGGGGGGGGGTACACGATGCGTGATTGGCTACTGTCTATACCGGCTACAAGGTACACGCTACCTGATTGGCTAAGAGCGACTTCTGGGGGGGTACACGACGCGTGATTGGCTACTGCCTATACCGACCGCTATGTGATTGGCTAAGAGCCACTTCTGGGGTACCAGACGCGTGATTGGCTGATAGATTCAAGTATATTCCTTTGTCCGTCCCCTTGAAGGTCCGGATCGTCGAATATGGGGCCTAAAAGCTTTTTGAACCGAACTGGGTTAAGACAGTGCTTCTTGCTTTTCTTTGAGACTGTCAGTCGGAAGCACTCAACCTGTGGAAAAGTGGCTTAAGCCCGGATGATTCTTTTCAACCGACCCCTGAAGGCTCCGTTTCATATTCCGTCTTCATTTACATCACAATACGTGCCATTCGAAGAGCGAAGACAACGGTACCTTCTGCCAACCCCCACGAAACCTCCTGATTAAAAAAAAAGAAATGTCTCCATATTGAAGGCGACAACTGGTCCCAGGCAGCAGCAGGTGGTTCTACGAAATTGCATCTCTATTTTTTCCTAGCTCTCACAGGACTTGTAACTGAATTAGCATCGGGCAAGAGGCAGCACCTTTGCACCTTTGGCTCAAACCCAGTACCGGTATTTTTTTTTTGTGTGTGTGTATGGCCATGATGGGGGTACAATGGTGCGGAACATGTTGCGGAAAAATCTTTAAGCATGGGCAGATGCAAAGATGTGCCTGAGCAGCTTGAGCGCCAACACCTGCCGTCTGCTGTCTATCTTTACAGGAGGCTGACCGTGTCTGGCAGTGCCCGGATCGTCCATTTTGAATCCGGATCACACAGAAAATCCAAGACTCATTTCGTATTTGCAGAACGGCTTTCTCTACTGCTTTTCCGTTATTGGCAAAAGGAGATTCATCTTGGAGGGAGGTTGGATTGCTCCGGATTCTTCTCCGGGCGTGATTCTCCCCGGATAGCGTTCACAAAAAAAAAAGCTCCCAAGAAGAAGAGAAGAGCTGCCATCAAACGGATTTCATTCAACCCGGCACAATACTTTTTGGCCGCAGACAGTCCTAACGAGCCATTTTCACGCTCCGGGACTTTCCCCCGGAAAAAGTCCGGAAAAAAGAAATGGATTTTTTTCCCCCGCGGTTCTTCTGGAGCCACTTGGCTGTGGGTATGTTTCGGGTATGTATACCAATACCTACAGGAAAAAAAAAAAATCGGTGCAAAAATTGCACTTAAGTCTTTTTTTCTGTGGAAAACCTGCTTGAGACCACTTGTTAGTTAGTACATGCGGTTTTTGTCCAAAAAGCTAGGGGTTATGTTACGCCAGGGTTAAAATTTTGAGGGGTACTGAAAGCTGACCACTGGGTATAGACAATGTGGCCACATGTATCCAGGTATCGATCCTGTCGCTTCATTGTGCATGGGGAGCTACGAAACAGACAGGCCCAAAACAGCCCGCAATTAAATTGTGAAGCGAAGCAACAGAATCGGTAATAACATGACAGAAAAAATTACAACACACTAACTCCAGCACCGGTTGTGGGGGGTAGTCATTCACCATCAGATCCCCCATCGATACGGATGGCCCTAGGGGTCTGCATAAGTAGATCAATAACTACCCCCCCAATTTTTGAAAATTCTGAAAAATCCNTGAAATTTAGATCCTTGCGCAGGCCCCCCCTTTTTTTGAGTTGCCATACACCGGCGCCAGAGGGCTCACCTGCCGTGCAGGACCCGGAGCGATCTTGGCGACATACAGTTGACGCTCCAGTCGGTGTTACCGTGCTCGTTGCAGATGGTGATGGAGAAGCGGCCGTAATTGGCTCGGATGAGCTGGATCAGGGCTCCGGGCTCACACTCCAGCCGCAAGGTGGAGCCCTCGCAGGCGTACGCCGTACGGTATCTCGGCCGCTCTGGAAAAAAACCAAAAAAATTAACATGGAAGCCGCCATCTTACAACTCCTGACCAATCACAGCATAGTGGCCGACATATTGCAGCTCTAGTGGCCGCCATATTGAAACTCCAATGAAACCCCACATGGAGGCCGCCATCTTACAACTCCTGACCAATCACATGGCCGCCATCTTGCAGCTCTAGTGGCCGCCATATTGAAACTCCAATGAAACCCCACATGGAGGCCGCCATCTTGCAGCTCTCACCAATCACACTACAACCAGCCATATTGAGACTCTAAACCGGAATATTGCGAGTCCCAAGTACCATTTTGAGTACTGCCAGCCTGGTATCGTCCATATTGCGTGGATATGCCTAGCTGTGGGGGGTAATACCAAGATGCGAAAGCCCCCGAAATCTAACCACGGATGCGGCAAACGGCTTCCGAAATCCGGTGGCTGCGATGGGGGATATTGAGGCTCCGGATCGCAAGCGACCTAATTTGTACGGTCCATTCCTTGCTTTCTCATTCCGGACAGAACATGGAGGTACCGTGTCGGGGAGTCTTTCTGTTTTTTTTTAAAGGGGGGCAAGCCGCGGCTTCCCGAGGACGTGGTTCAGGAAGCGTGCCCGGCATGTCGAGACTCCTTCAAGAGAGGGGTTCGGACACGCTTGATGTCAGCCATATCCTGTCTGGTTTATATTTTTTCAATAAATCGGTACTATCACTGAACAAACCAGCTGGTTTCTGATAATTACCTCCCACAAGGATCGTTAAAAAAAATTACCCCTTCCCCAACACACAAAAAATTAGCCACAAAATTGTGGCTCCTTTTCCTAAACAAACGCCATATTTTTGGAGGGGAGGGTTAAACCATGTAGCTTCCTGCTGTTCACGTCATCCATCATCCAATATGGCCGTGGGCCTCACTTTGACGCCCTTTGTGCACCCCCCCATTTCATTAGCAAAGTCTCGAACCATGTCAGATACACTTACACTTGGGGCTATGCGCCCGCCATTTTTAGTCCGATACAACTGCCAACCATAGTCTGGATCAAAAATGGCGGTTGCAACTGGCATCCATTTTTGTTCCGTGGCTCCAGGCATTGTTGGCATCAGTTACCCCAACTATTACCAGCCCAGAAGCCCAAGTCGTAACCAGGCCGCCATCTCCATAACTCTCGGTGTTCCCGAGGCGCCCTCCCCGCTTGCTTTTCCCTAAATATTGGAAGCGCCGGCCGCCGTTACAACGCTTTACATCCTTCTTAGCCTCCCCCCAGCTCAGAAACAAGGCTTGGAATCAGACATAATTCCTCCAGTTGGCGAAAAGATGGATTTTACGGTGGTCGTCCTGGGAAGCGGCGGAGGAGACGACACCAAATGAGACTTTATGACGTTTTAAGTGGCGATGGAGGAGGCTCCGGGGTTCCAAATGACTCGCTCCCACGGCTTCGTCGCCAAAGAAAAGTATACGCGGCTAGGTTGCTTCCACGCCGCCTGGATTAGAGGCTAGCACGTGGCGGCAGCCATTTTTAGTCCGGACTGATGGCCGCCATCTTTAATCCAACTGGCAACCACGCATGATCTTCCCTTCCAGAAGATATGACTCGACACCTTTTATATATATATTTTTTATTCCCAGACGAAAACTCCACAAATTCCATTCTGAACGCACCATTTTTTTTTTGGTGCGTGTTTCTCCCACCCCTGCTGGCGGCGTTGTCAAGACCAGCCAACCAAAGAAGATGCCTCGCGTGCTCCGAACCACCAAACACACGCACGCTTTAGAAAGAAAGAGAGAGAGAGAGAAAAAAAACGCGAGTAGAAAATGTGCCCGCTTTCACACCGACGCGTGACGCGAATTTTAGCATAAAACCGGTTTGGCAACACTGTCGGGTCAATTTGGGGAGGTGACCAGAATGACCTCATCTAATTTTCTGTCAATTGGGTAAAATGGCGTCATACTGTTTTTTATGGCCGTAAATTAATCGCAATGCCGGTAATTTGATTTACTAAAAGTTTTTTTTACAGGTTCGTGAGGGGTTAATAGGCGCAATTTAATTCGTCCGCATTTTTTTTTTCTGGAGTCAGCTTCACGCTTTAAATATTTCAGCATTGAATAATCCCTATTTTTACGCCTATTAAGGCTGGAAATTGCTGGGGATCCATCCATGTCAGTAAACAACACTGTGGGTGTTCCACACACACACACATACTTGAAATGCTAAACGCTGGTTTTTGGGCCAGTAAAAAGGTGTGGCTACGCCCTGCCCAAATTCGAGCCATATTAACCCCAGGCACCTATCCCACATACATTTTCAAGTCTTTACAAAATTTTCTCAACATTCTAGCCCATTTCATAATAAATTGGTGCACTATTTTATTCCAAGATGCATAAATTTATTCAGGCTGCTGCATAAATTTATTGATGTATGGCATAAGTTATGTATGAGGATAAATTTATTTACACCAGTGCATAATGTTGTTCGGCTATGGGAATTAATTTATTTAGGGAAGTGCATGATTATATTTATGTATGCGAATTTATTTATGGAGGTAAGTGCATCATTTTACTCGTGTAAGTGCATTATTTAGGTAATCTCACAAAAGTATGAAGCTAAATTTTTTTGAACGTTTTAAAAGGGGCCTTTCTAAAGGAGTTTGAAGCTAACCCGAGGGTGTGTGATGAAGCTAAGGGTGGCAGTGGTGGGGGTAACCTCCCCTCCCCTTCCCCTTCACAAAAAAAAGGAACAGAATTTGCATCTTTATAGACTATAAATTTCCTTTTCCCAGTCAAGGAAATTACAAAAGCCAGTCCCCTTCATTTTCTCAAGATCCATGCATAGTAGACACAGAAGGGGTGTATATGTCGCCCCTACTTTTTTTTGGCCTGGTTAGGGTGCAAAAAAATGGCGGTTTGTAGCGTGAGAAGCTTGGGTGGCTTTATTGACCATAAAGATGCTAACTATGAACATGCTGAGACACCCTGTACAAGGGGGTCAACATCAGCCAAGGCGAAACGAAAGCAGGAATAGGTCACCCCAGTCGAGGCCACAAAAATCCTTATTTTATGATCCCGCCTTAAATAATAAAACTAACCAATACAAAACCATGTATGTCACCAGTTAAATGGGCCAAACCCTAGTTTTATCAACACACATTTTTTTTCCAAGGCCCCTGAAATGATGATGAGAGTTTGAATCGATTTCAAAGCTCTCCCCCCCCCNCTGAGAGCTGTTAATATTTTTGAACGACTATGAAACAAAGATGCGCGTAAACCACGTGCTGCTGGAGGAGTTTCAAAAAACCTCCCCACTAGTTTTACGCCCACTTGAGCACACCCCCACCGGTTAATTAACAGGCAGAATATAAAGCGCGCCCTGGGTTTTTCGCAATGTTTTTCGCGTGTACGCGGAAGGGGCAGCGGCCTACGAGATTGACAACCCGTCAGGGTTGAAGAACCTGCCAGCTTGTTTATTTTTTTAAAAATATATTAAACGGTCAGCCTTGGGTTAAATTAGTGAACGCGACCACTCCGGCGACGTTCGCACCACATCGGGTGAATCCGGGAATGCTCGGGGAAGCTTGGGAGGAGTTCGCGAAATGCTCGGGACACATCGAGAGAGTCTTGGAAGGCTCGGGTCATGTCGGGAGAGTCCGGAAGTGCTCGGAGGAGTTCGGGAAATGCTCGGAGATCGTCGGGAAAGTCCTGGAAAGCTCGGGGCACATCGAAAGACTCCAGGAATGCTCAGGGACGCTTGGAGGAGTTCGGGAAATGCTCGGGACACATCGAGAGAGTCTTGGAAGGCTCGGGTCATGTCGGGAGAGTCCGGGAGTTCTCGGGGGGAATGCTCGGAGATCGTCGGGAGAATCCTGGAATGCTCGGGGCACATCGAGAGAATCCAGAAATGTTCGGGCCATGTCAGGAGAGTACGGGAATTCTCGGGGAAGCTCGGAGGAGTTCGGGAAATGTTCGGGCCATGTCGGGAGAGTCCGGAAGTGCTCGGAGGAGTTCGGGAAATGCTCGGGGCACATCGAGCGAGTCTTGGAATGCTCGGGTCATGTCGGAAGAGTCCGGAAGTGCTCGGAGGAGTTCGTAAAATGCTCGGAGTTCGTCGGGAGAGTCCTGGAAAGCTCGGGGCACATCGAAAGACTTCGGGAATGCTCAGGGAAGCTTGGAGGAGTTCGGGAAATGTTCTGGGCACATCGAGAGAGTCCTGGAATGCTCGGGCCATGTTGGGTGAGTCCGGAAATGTTCGGGGATCATCGGGAGAGTCCGGGAATGCTCGGAAAGTCCACATATAACTTGAAATTAATTGGTCCGGACATGTGTGACGGTGACAGTTGTCGCCACAATTGAACCGGTGTTACCATGCTGTTGACGACAGTAATTCTTTACCCCCCTTGGTTCAACCCCTCCATCCACGCACATTCTATTAATTACATTGCATGCCAACTAACCTGGAACGTCATGAGCTTGCAAAAATTTCCGCACGCAAACCTGATTTTCGCGTACGGTGCACACTTTGCAGCATGTTGCTGTACACCCTGCATTATTCAGACATGTCTGACAGTACTAGGGGAAGGCAGTGTCTTAACGATCGATTGTCCATATATTATGTGGAGCTCCCCCAAAAATACACATCTTGAGATGTGTCCATGAGTAAACAGATTTTCGAGTCACGACAAGGAAGAAAAATCATGCCCATCATTTATCTTCTGGAAGCTTTTCAGAAGGGGGAAAAAAAGGCCACCGGGGCATGGGGAAAAAATACAATACCGGTCAAAAAAAAAGTGCATTAGCTGTTATTAACGACCGCAGACGGCGCCATATTTGTGCTCGATAGTTCTGTCAACCCTCCACCAGGGAACTACAAAAATTTGGGTTTTCCGTACGTGTCAGTTCCCCGTTTATAAATGCAATTCCGCTTGTTCATGTCCTCCTGTCCTGTCCTACAGCCTGTAAATTAATCACCTCGTTTCCTGGCCAGCTGATAACGGAGGACGACACCGCTGGAAGATATGCCATTTCCAGAGAGGGGTTGCAAAGGTAAGCGTATACACCTGGTCATGCAAGTCCAGTTGTTGACACAGGCGGGTTCCATTGTCCGGCAAACTGTTCCACACGCGAGCCTTCCCCCTTCTCTCTGACGTGTCAACTTGGTCGAAGGCAATTTTCTCTTACCACCCGCCCCACGTGCCTTTCAAAGACCAATAGCTAATTAGAGAGCAAACAAAAGAGGGCGGGTAGTGCGGGTTGTAGCGGGTACACGCAGGACCCACCCGATATGCGTTGAGGTGTCGCCAAATGTTGGTGTCATTCGATGGTGTCAATGCTACCTGTTTAATTGAGGAAGCGCACAAAAATTATGTCATACATGACAAATAATTTGATGCAAATTGCGACTCGTTCTCGTTCAAGTCATGCTCAAGTTTCCCGGAACATGCCATAGGGAGCTAAATCGGGGCCAGTTTTTCCAACAATTACCTGCACGCCGTTCGTTTGGTCAATAAACACTCGATCGCTTGTCGAACTCTATCAGTACATGCTCTCACACCTTGTTAGTCAAACACTACTGCTCGCAACGCACAGCGGTTGGCATGTGAACCATCCACAACGTACTGCCGCGCCATCGAGCGGTGAGTCGGCACTTTTAGTACACTGGGAAGCTGCATCTCGCGGTGAGCCGTCACATTTATAGTACACTGGGAAGCTGCATCTAGCGGTGAGCCGTCAACTAGCATGTATTTTGACTCTGGATATTCCAATCTCGGATGTCGGTCAAGGCTTTCTCCAATGCGACAACTGGTGCAGTACCAACGTCGTAAGGGTTCACTCCAGCGTGAAGAAAGTGTTCTTTTTCCTCAAGTGGGTCACATTCATTCGTCTCCCGATTTTCTGAACCGTATCGTTTTCCCGTATGATTCATTGTGTCTCGAGACCTCGTTAACAGCTGATATGAACATTGTCGTTTTCTAGTTCTTTTTTAGAAGTGCGTGTCCCTCCAGCCGGGCGTGCAAATGGTAAAAAGAAAAGCCCTGTAATGACGATTCCGAGGGGGCCATCGGGGATGTGAAGTTTGCATGCTCCGTACTTCCCCCTTTCTCTCTTTCCCATGCATGCACGTCATACTGTGTCCACAATACCGAATATATCAAGACGACAACCTCGACTCCGATCAACGTACGACCTTGTAGTGTTTACCCACAGATTGGTTACGTCTACTACCGTAGTTGACACAGTAATTTCGCTTTTGATTTTCATGCGCTCCATAATTCAGTCGATTTGAATCGATATCTATTATGTAAGGCACACGCATCCTGCTCTGTCAACCTTTCTGATGAAACTGAAGAAAAAAAGATGGCGCGACTTATTGGTCCTAAACCGAAGAGCAAACGGCGGTTATGAAATGAGTCTCCTCCTTCTAAACCCATTTACGCCAAGAGGCCTGATTTGATAAGCGCCTGGAGACGTCGAATCGACTTTTTTTTCTGCTGAAAAAACTCCGCCATCTTCTCGCCTCCCGCATCTTTGCCAAGTTCCGCTGTCATATTGGCCTCCATTATCGTGATCTGTTCCAGGGCTTTTCGCTCCGTCGAATCCTAACCCGGCTGAATCGCCCCACTTGTTTGTTTACTTACGAGCTCTTTTTTTTGTCGGAAAATAATGTCACCGACTTTCAGATTTTTTTAAAAATAAATATAGTATGACCTCACAAATCCTGGTTTATGGAGACATGGGCAATGGGCAATAAAGTGTCCCCTTTTCCGTCTCCGTTATCGGCAGTTACGCTTCCGAGGAGATGCTTCCACCCTTTGTCTCCAGTCCCGCCTTTACAGTGGACATCAAGCCGGCCTGGTCATCACCACTTATCTCCAGGGCCGTCACCCCGAACGGGTGAGGCTTCCGTTCCCGCGATTATCGGGGAGTCTTCTGCCGAAAAAAAAATACTCCGGAACAATGTTCCGGAGGCCTTAATTACCTGGAGAATGGGTCAAGTCCCGTCGTATTCCGTCCCTGGAATTACCCCAAGGCAGCGCCTGGTTGTAACATGTCATTGAAAATGCTGTAACGGGATTTCGACACTTTTAGGGCGACCCACCCGGTCGGAATTAGTGCCTTCTGGATGGTGTTGGGTTGTCGCACGCTGTAAATCTCGCCTGGGTCCCACCGGGAGTAAATATAAAACCGAGGGGTCTCGTCGTAACTGTGTCCAGAAAAGCGTGTCTTGTAATGTTACAAGCCTTGCACCCTGTCGGTCTCTAGAGAGTCGCTCATCCCTCGTAAATCCGGCGTACACTTGCGTAAATCCGGATTGTCATTCACTAATCTCCGAGAACACATCATTTGTCTCAGCCGCGAGAGACCTCCGCAAATACGGTATACACTTACGAAAATCCGGATTGCCATTCACTAATATTATAGATAACCACACAAATCATCAAATTCTCCAAAAATCCTCAATAAATTCTCCACATATAACCAACGAACATCCGCAAAAGGCACACAACCACCCAGAAACATCAGCCTTCGTCTCTAACTAGGGTAACTTAATATATCCCGACTATCATTCACTAATATTGTCGAAACCCACACAAATCATCAAATTATCCAAAAATCATCAATAAAATCTCCAAATACAACCCAGGAGCACCCTTCAAAGGCACCGCATCCTTCGTAAGAATCACGAGCAAGACCAATACATCCTCAACCGCCAGGGCTCAGCCAGGGTTGCCACACCGCTTATCTCCACAAAAATACCCCCACCATTCCCTTCCAGCGGTATGTGCACATTTTGGACATGGTAGCCGTAAACCCTAAGCACCGAATTAGCCAAAGGGTTATCGAACCTCTTCCCTGGGACGAGGACGGTATCTCCCCGTCCGGGAGGCTTTACTGGCCCGTTATCTTTATTTATAGTGATATCGTAAACGATTCCGGGACCGTCCCCGACTCTTTGAGCGGGATTAAAAATAAATCCAATGAGTATCGTTACAAACTCTCCGTACGTTCTCACCACAAGTTTCGGTCCAAAGTGCGATCAAAAAAACGCCAGATGCGTGGTTATTCAATTACAACAAAACGAGTTTTCTCCGACGCCATAAATCAGCCTCCCCCAAATTAGAAAGGAAAGGTTCCTGTCGTTTTGAAATGAACTTTTACAACGGGCTTTTCCAGAAGAGAACTTCCCTCGGTGATTAATGCATCCTGATACTTTCCCCACCTTCCCAAATCGAGCGCCTCTCTACCGGTCCTCCCTGCAAGTACGTCCGACGTACCCCCATTTGGGAGAACCCCTACTATCCAGTCATAAATAAGAGCGAAGCTCCCCCCCTCTATTGTAAAAAAAGAGGCGTTTGCCAATGTAGATTCTTTCAGCGGTTCGGACTTATATAGTATCGATTCCTAGCAAATGGATTTAAATATTTATGTATTCAAATTAGACGTCAAACGATGCACTGGCAAGGGGAATACAAGAATGGCACCCTATCGCCCAAGAATAATATTGTGGGATGAATCATGGTACCTAAAAGTGCTCAATGACACTGGCTTCATCGGTAGTACCTCATTTGGCTACCTCTGAGTACCACACTGGATCCATTGAGTACCACTATCTTGTGAGTACCACACCATTTGAGTACCATGGCTACCTCTGAGTACCACACCATTTGAGTACCATGGCTACCTCTGAGTACCACACCATTTGAGTACCATGGCTACCTCTGAGTACCACATTTGGCTACCTCTGAGTACCACACTGGCTCCACTGAGTACCACATTTGAGTACCTTGGCTACCTCTGAGTACCACATTTGACTACCTCTTGAGTACCACACTGGCTTCATTTGAGTACCACACTGGCTCCACTGAGTACCACAGCATTTGAGTACCTTGGCTACCTCTGAGTACACCACATGTGGCTCAGTCTTTTTTGATCCGCACCACGCTCCGTTACAGTACCAGTGTCTGGGGCTTATCAACCGGCCAAAGTACAGTCTTTCTCATAAATAACGCCATTCTTGTCGAAGGTCTCGACCTGGCTGTTTTTTTTCCTCCAACCAAGGGTAGCTTCGAACCCCTTTATGGCATGCGTCTGGGCGCCTTAGGGCCAAGGATTAAGACACGGCTATGAAAGTCACACTCCTCCAGGGTTCGCTAGCCATGGAGTCAAAACATTACCTCAAATTCCCGGCTGTAAACATGTCAAACCACTCGTTTCATGATCCTGTCCGAGCAGTTTCAGCTGACGCACCAAGGCTTAGTCACTGATTTCATGGGTCACCCCTTAGCAGCATATCCGGCGTCACTACCGTATCATAAAAAAAAGTCGCGGACGCCAGTTGTTGTGGGTCTGGGTCATGCACCTGGTTTGTTGAGAACCCCCAAGGCCGAAAGTTTGGAAGGATCAGACACGCAGCCCCCATCTTGAAGCCGTCAACCCCAAAGATCAGAAAACCCCGCCGATTATTCCCCAATCGAATTACAGTCTCCGAGACTTTTTAATTGAAGAACAGGTGTTGCAGCATGCCCCAAGATGGCTGAAGAAGCTTGATAGGAAACTTTTAGGAGAATCTCCTCTTCCTCAAGGACGCCATTTTTGGGTGGAGGCGTACAAACAACCATTTTTTATAGTCCACTCTCCCTACGGTCCCTAACCAACAAATTACTCACGGCCACCTTCGCCGAGGCTGTCGCAATTACTTTGCCTTGATGCCACTAAATAGATGCCTCTCACCAGGGCAAGTCTTGCAACACCGCACGGTATTGCCACCTTGTAAAAACCACTGACATCACATCCTACAGGTACCTTCCGGGTATCCGTGACACCATAGGTCACCAATGGGCCACCGTGAGTCACGATGGTATTTGCAAAGTGCACATGTTTTCCTTGTCGCTTGTTGTTCCAGTATTCATTAGTCGAAATTGGCCTCACAATGACTCAACCATTTAAACGGGTATAACGTGACAAATTCCCTATTAATTAATTTCAGCAAACCGTAACAATATATACAACAGAGAGGCTTCCTAGAATTCAAACATTATGATTTATTATAACTGGGTTCACAATGGCCCGATACGTTGCATTAACTAATTGCGTGCAATTACTACACCCCCCCACTAGTTTTAATACGACAATGCACCTTTCAATCGAATAACAATTCACACCCAAATATTTCAACATTGTCGCATGCTGTATACGACCAGTAAATACTGTACATAAAACCGGTTGCAAAAGTCGCAAGATATCCCCCCCCCC
>KZ538070.1:90991-103844 GCA_000934665.2 Catajapyx aquilonaris | reverse complement strand
CCCCCCCCCCCCCCAAAAAAAAAAATCCAGCAAAAAAGTCAGATCAGAGGAAATGCAGCTCTTTCCACTATTCAAAAAAAAACCGGGCTTTTTCAAACACGAATACATTCAAGAATGCGAAAATCCCTTTAGCCCGATTTTTAGTGTGCAAAAATTTCATTTCAGCGCTTTAAAAGTACGTTACGTACGCTCTTTGGAACTTGGTCTAGGGTTGGTTCCAACTTGCTACTCAACTCGGACCAAACCGACTACATTTTTAATGCTACTGGTAGCTTTTTCCGACAGATGGGAAAAGGTTACGTGCTGGGAACAATGGGGCGGAGTTAGGAACAAAGTCAAGCCTAGGCGTCCCCTATCGATTTTCCACCTTCCTCCATGTGTGGATCACGCAGGAATTATTTCAGTGCCACCCTGTGTCGCACCTTACGTCCTATAGTATGGTAGCCATGCCGCGAGAGAGGGTTCGGGCCTCCTCGGGCCTCCTCGGGCCTCCCCGTGCCATCTCGGGCCTCCTCGGGCCTCCTCGGGCCTCCCCGTGCCTCCCCGTGCCTCTCGGGCCTCCCCGTGCCTCCTCGGGCCTCCCCGTGCCTCCTCGGGCCTCCCCGTGCCTCCTCGGGCCTCGCCGTGCCTCCTCGGGCCTCTTCGAGCTTCCCCGGGCTTCCCCGGGTCGCCTCGCAAGAGGGTTCGAGCCTGCTCGGGCCATCTCGAGCGTCTTCGGGGTGTGGGTCCCGCTCGTGACACCTAACTTCCTGTACTGTCCCGTCGATGTCTGTCACGACAATGACACCGAGTACCGCAAGTGACCCTCACATTAGAAGTGAGAAAACGTGCATCAGGTCACGATCGGCATCCCTTTTAAACTCCCCTAAAGGCGGGTTCTAGCTACAAAAAGAAGTGGAAAGGAGATGTCCTCAAGCATGCATGACTGGATAATGTCTCCCTTGCGTCGTTGAGCCAAAGTGTCAACCAAGCATGACGTCTTCTCCGCAAGAAAAAGCGCGTTTCATCAGGCACGAATTCAACATAGGAGTTCAACCACCCTTCTTTCCAACGTTTGTTTTTCCATAATCAGTGCATTTGTCATTGTCAGTGGACTTGACCCCTTCTTATTAGGACCTTAGAAAACTGGCCTGGTCGGATCATTCTGGGGATCATGATGATGATGATCCCTCTAGAGGGGTCTAATTGGCTCTACTTTTGTTCTCTCCTGGAAATCCGGGGGTACCGCCTTCTTCCTATTCATCATGGGTATTCTCACGCTGATAACTGTCGCAATTATTAGGCCTAGTGTATGCTTCCGTCCCAAACTTGCCACCTGGGACTCAAATTATCGCTCAGGCTACGTGTGAGGGCATTTTACATACCGCGCATGCGCAAGCAGACACGCGGCTCCTGATTGGCCTGTAGCTAAATATCCAAATTGCAGTCCACCATTTTCAGGCAAAGTCGGGATTATTCTAGCGCGCTTTTGCTAAATTAAACCAACGGAGCCAGGCATTAAATTCAAAGGCCGGGTAGCAATGAATGTAATTACTTCCTCGCTCTCTGTGCATGACACAAACCGTGCGTTCGGATTTGTTAGCTGTCGTCACCAACCTAAACGGTTTTTTCTTCTGGAATAGAACCAGATTTTTTTTTTAATTTTTTTAAAAAAAAGAAAAAAGGAAAAAAAACTGGCCGTTAATGAAAACAATCACTCATTAAACGCCTGCTGGAGGGATGGGCTTGAGTGTATGTAAAGGAGCCGTTTATACGCCTATCACGAATGAAACCTGCACTACTTAAGCGCCATTAGCGGTCAGTGATGGCGTCGTAAAAAAAATTAAATTAAATGTGGAAAAAAACACTAAAATGCTTCCTGTACATCAAGCCATGTGTAACAGTAGGCCAAAATGTGTGGGCGAGGGTTTTCTTAGTAAGGGACCTTCCTGATAAACATCGCTAATTGCAAACTTGAATTCCAGCATGTTATTGCCCTACATACCGATAGTGTTGACAGCCGCTGGCTAAACAGCCCAAAAATGGCCGAATCAATATTTGATGCTGGTTCGGGATCATATGAATGCTAAACACACGTTGTTTTCTAGAATCAACCGCTAACACGGTTACGCAGCTTCAAAAAATGCTGTAATTCCAATTTGTGAAACCATAAGCATTCCGAATGACCACACCTGATTGGGACAGTTGATATGGGAACTTTCATTGGTTCATATCCACCTGTTGACAGTGACGAAAAATGTATTCTCAATTGACACTTACATACTGAACTGAAATTTTCTGAAGGATTCATTGAAGATGTATGGAGAATTCAAAGATTTTTGTGGAAATGTCAATTTTTATAGAATTTATACACGTGTATGGAGAATTACGATTTTTAAAGACAATTCTATAGACGATTTGTGAAATGAACAATCGGGATTCATTCTCCTACAAATTAGCAGGGTCAACAAGTCTGATCTTCACCTTGCTTAATAATAGTAATCCACTGCTTGTTTCATCCGAAACCATAATGCAAATCTCCCTTAGACTCCTAACTCCGCCAAAATGGTGCCCTCCAGCATCAAATCGATTCAATTACTAAACTCTAACACCCAAATAGTACCGCCGACTCTTTAAGGTCTAACATCTGGATTACACTACATTAGTCTCTAGGCACTCCGGTTTTTTACGGGTGGGGAGGGGGGGGGGGAGCCCCCCCCCCCCCAAAAAAAAAACTGGGTCGCAACTTATGAAAACAACATTTCATTTGACCAGGGAGCTCGAAATCGCCGTTGGGACGTCTCCCCCAAAAAACGACGCCATCCCAGGGTATTAGTCCCAGGTACACTTGACAAAGCGGGTAAAAGTGGCGCTGGGATGCGAATCAACATTTTTTTGGGTCGAAACTCGGAGGGGGGGGGGAGGGGGTACGACCACGAACCACATTCCTCACCGCCGAAGGCTCCATTCCGGAATGGACCAGACCAAAATCCGGAGGGGGCACCCTACCATGCATTTCATTCGCTGCACCACCGGATTCAGGCTGCTGGTGTGTCACTCACAGCCGGAAAAGGCTGGTGGGCTGGACCCAAGATGGCGGTGATGGCGTACTTATAGGCCCATAGAGACAATGTGGGCGATCTGCAACAGTATTTCTTTGCAGGAATGGAAAGTAGGCGATACAACTATGGATATCTGACTACATGATGATGTACAGATGGATAGATTGTGAGAAATATGTCGGTTCGCCCACCTGAACGTACATACATGCCCAACCCGGCCATCACTCACTAGGGGATAAGCCAACCCGGACTATAATCCTATCCCACATGCACACACACGCATCTGTGTACAGATTGTGCAAGTAATCCGAAGTGCCTGAGCCTAATCCGGTTTTATGACCGGCGCCCCGGAGAGCCTGGACCTCACAAAACCGGTAGTATCTCATTACGACAAACGCGGGTCACAAGATGAAACTGGTGTCCACCCCTGGACACACACAGATTGGGGTCGCACTAATTGTCCCCTCAGTTTTTTTTCTCTCGCTCCCTTCCCTTTTCCATTGGCCATTTTTGGTCCGATGATGACCCGAAATGCACATGATGGAACCCTCGGCCCCTCAATTAGCGGTCCTTTTATGGCCAAAAATTATACATCCACGTCCGTCATGATCAGGCTTCCTTCACAGCCGGAACGTGATCAATATTGGCTCAGTTTTTTGAACATTTCCGCCATCTTGAATCCACCGACACGCTTAACCCCGACTGTACTTTCCCCCACTTGATGAGCTTAGCAGTGGTGACAGGGGAATGGAAGCTGCCATCATTTTGAATTAAACTAATTACCCAAACTCTGCGGTGCTGGGCTACGGGGATTTCATTAAACACTGACGGTTGTCAGTTTTTTTCTTTTTTGGGGACGGGGGAACGTACTAGGGGGAATGCGTATATTGCAAAATTTCGAGAGTGCCCCCCCCCCCTCCTCCCCCTTTCAAAAAAAAATGTAGCGAACAAGTTGCAAAGATGGCACCTTTCCCCAGTGATGTATGTGCTATAAACCTATCACAGGGTTGCCTAACGCACAAAAAATGTCTTATGGTAATGCCCAGCCATCGATCAATTCCGGCTTTAAAGGGGGGATAGAGCTGACCTCGTTCCGATCCTTCACTTTCCCCGCACAACGGTACGGGGTACATCAATCCTCAATACAAAAATGCAATACTGCAGTATGGCCACGACACACTATTGTCCATAAAAAAATCCGGGGGGGCCCAGTGTCGCAATAAGTGGTTCAAGGAAGGAAAAATCACGTCTAGGGTCCATCTCTCCAGAGAAAGTGATATAACTACCGTCCCTCACTATGTAATGAGGACATCTTCGGTGCAATCATATAACCAGTTGGCTAACACCCCCCACCCCGACCCCCCAGTAAAAATTGAATTGCCTTTCCCACCCATACCCAATTTGGTGTGGACACCTCGCTCGGTTGAATCCAACACTGTCATAAAATTTCGACGCGTTTAATTAATAGTCGCGTCCCTGAGTCTCTTTGACAAGCCGATCACACAAATGCCAAACGGTTATTGTACCAACCGCGCTCAAATGTACGCTAAAACAGTCTAAATATCTGTGATCAGGCTGTTGGACGCACCAAGATGGCTGCCAAAAATGACTTCACCAAGATGGCGGACTGGACTCACCAACATGGCGGACAGGACTCACCAACATGGCGGCCCCAAGATGGCAAACAGTACAAATGGCGCTAAATGAATACGGATAACAACAGGGGTCCTTAAATCACATGGGGCACATTCATGCCTTTAGTAGAGCGCAAATAAATTAGCAGGCTGGATCCCTATAGAGTGGGAAAAAGGCTTTTCTCTCCAGGCCCGTGCGATATTAGTCCTGGAATTTTTTTCTTTCTTTTCTTTCTTCCTTCTTCTACCCTCATGGATAAATTGCCCCCTTCCTGAAAAGCCTGCATCCATTTGCTGTGCTGCGGGTACAAATGGCGAGAGCAAGCCCAGATCAAGCTACCGAGCGAAGAGCATCCATCACCAAGAGGGAGCCAGCTTATGATGAAGGCAGGTAAAACTTACCATGCCTGAGTAGGTGGAGATTCCACAAGAAAGGAACATGTAAATGAAGGCGATAGTACACAGAGAAGTTGCAACAATGGTCTTGATCAAGCCATGTTCCACCTCATTGGCTACTTCCTCGTATAATGGTCCCCCTCCTTGCAGAATGATGAAGAGTCCTTCGCTTCCTCAATGGCCTGCAACTGTTACCAGGAGGGGGCAAGTTAACAATACTTCTCGGTCCCTACGGCTGGGAATGAAGCGGTCAAAGAGGACACAGGATGGCCTGTATTCTTCCAACAGCGACCAGCTTTTTTTTTGTCATCGTCCCCCTTTCTAAATATAATATAGGTCGCATGTTTGTCCACCGATATGTGTATCCATGTGGACGACCCTGTTTATTAAACATGGCCGCGTCAATTTCCAGAATCGAGCTGGAATTTTCCATTCGATAGGAAGGGCCTTTCTGGGGTACAGCTGCTGAGGTTCCCAAACGCACACACGCACATACTAAGTTGACAATCCGAAAGAATTGAAACATATCATTTGGAGACTAATTTGAGCTTCAGACCTAAAATTTGGATATATCCAGCCGATATGTCTACACAAGTGTATAGTACTCTTCAATGGTTTTTTTGCCGACACACCGTCTGTCACCATCCCCTTTCTCCAATTATCGCCAAAGTACCCAGGCGTGAAAATAAACATCCAGTGTGAAATTCCACAGCACGTTTCTTCTCCGCTCTGTAAATAATCATAATTCATCTAGAAGGGGGGTTCTGTTTCGTCGCAATCTTGACAACCCCCTTCTTTTGTACCCTACAAAACTTATCATGACTATTGCAAATATGTTTTTAACAAAATTTAAATATTGGCCCAAAAATGTCCGATTCCTGATGTCTTAATCATCCTATTCATGATTGGAGGAGGGGGGAAAAAAAGAGCATATTTCCACGCCTGGGTCGACCATTCAGCGCTTGAGGGCAAAGGATCCCGGGACAAAGAAGGAAAAAGAAGAAGGCGGCGCCCTCTGAAGCCTTCTGCGGCCACTCTGGCCAGGTAATAAGCTCTGCCTTTTGATTAAGTGGCCCCGCAGCTCTTGGCATGGCGGAAGATGAGGCTTCTCTCCCCCCTCCCTAAAACTCCCCCACCACCAAAAACTTCCAGGCTAAACCAACCCATCATATTCTGCACTCAACCTCTCCTGGTACGAATTTGTAAAAATTTATTAAAGAGGTCGCCATTTTGAGATTCTACGCCATCTATGGGATTTTTTAAAAAAACAAAAAAACCGGTCGGCTGTAAACCCCCAAACTGATTTACTTCGGCTTGCGGTAGGCAACACTTGACAACCGAATCGAAGGCAACAAGATCAAGGTGTAGGTGGCTCCGGATTTGTGTCCGCACCCTCCAAACACATGTTTTTACATCAGGTTTACACATACGATCGCAAGTTACCAAGCCCCGCCCCCCGCAAGTTACCAACTAGGCCATCTAGCGGTGAGCCATCCAAGATTAGACAATAATGGCGCTACAACCAATTATACATAAAGGCTAATGTTTGCGGACGTGGAAAATGTCAGAAAAATTATGAAACAGTCCTTAGCGTAAAATCCGGCTTACCGTCCGCCATGTTTGATTAACCCGGGGAACCCCCGTAACATAAACCCATTATTTTGGCCGAATACCCGAGAGTTCATTACGGTCGAGTGGCAGGGTGATATTATATGCTTGGCATGCTAGGGGTATACGTAGGGGGCATTTGAATATACAAGGACCTGAGGGGAGAAAACCGTATTATACTAGAGGGTGTACGGACCCCCCAGCCCATTTGCATATGGACGTACCGAGTTGCTAAGAGCCTCCGATAGTAAAGTGAAATACATCCCATCCGGAGAGAAATAACACGGTAGGGGATCTGAGTGGCAGCTGATCGATCACCAGTTTTTCCGGGGGCCCCGGTATTTGTCCTCGGCAAACACGGTCCACTGGGAAGCTTTCAGAAACTTCGCAAGCACGTGGGAACCTCCACTCCATGGCATTTATCGGAAGCCTACCAGATGCAACCTACTATTTAAAAAAAAAAAACATATTTTTAGGTCACTTTCCAAAAAAAAAATACTATGTGTTATTCATGTTGATATCTATCGTCAAACTGGGTTACTGTGACCTGGTAAAGCGCTTCACGTCGTTGCGCGTCCTTCCAAAAATAGGGGGACTGGCAGGATAGGTGACGCGATACGTAATTCATGAGCTATGAAGATGCACGTCTATCGACGCATAAATAGGCTGCTATCGACGGTAAGCTTGGTCTACTGGGAAGGCTGCGAGTGTTCCCGCATTCTGATAAGCAGTTCCTCGAAAGTAGGTTCCGCTTCCTACACACCAATCACAAATTGTGTGGGTTACACATTATTTGTATGAAATAAAATTTAATAAAATATAAATAATAACCTGGCCCACAGAGTGCCTCTAACGGTGAGTCGGCGACTCTAGGGGACGTCACGTCCCCAGAGTCGCTGACTCACCGCATGGCGTCGCTTCTACCCACTCTAGCTACCTGGCTCACCGCATGGTGTCGCACGCACCCATCACCTGCCAATCCATCTCCAGTGCGAAACGAGGTTACGCCTAGCGTTTATGGGTATGCTCGCCATATTTACTTCCGCCCTCGTCAAGGGGTTGGCTCGGCTCTGACCAGGGCAATCAGTCCTCTCTATAATTATATTTTTCCCTACAGAGTTGTCGTGCGGAACGTTGGTCAAGCTGTGCCCCCAGACCATCTGATAACAAAAAAAATTGGGTTTCNCCCCCCCCCCCCCCACTCAAAAAAAACTCTCAGAGTCCACCGATATTTCATACCGGGTCGTAACCCTACCGACCTCCAGCACGTAAAGTGGTCATCCCTTTTCCGGAACAAACAGGGCCACTCTTTTTTTACGATGATGAACCGAGCCGCAACACTCTTCTGTAATCAGATGACAACAATCCCCCCCCCCACCCCCCTCAAGTTATTTATTACACCGATTCTTATTGGCAATTTGGGCTCTAGAGGTCGAGTCTAATTTAATTCCGACGCTAGAATGAATTATTTCTAGCCCTATTTCGACTGATGCGATTGGGTCAGGAAACGGTCATTTAAAGGTGGGTTCAACGGCTTCACTTTGTACATTCTTTTTTTTTCTCTCTCTGTCTTCCAAGTGACTTATAGAGGAACGTTATAAACGGAACCAAATCGATAGCGTTTCGAGTCCGCTTAACTCTTTATTTCGTTCAAAGGAGCTCCGAATGTGACTGGCGAAGCACATGGGCGGCTTTTCCTTATATCCTTCTCTTTTCTACTTTTTTTTTTTTACTCTGTTCAATTTCGTGGTTCAGAGATTAGAACTCCTTCAAGGGAACTAGAACCCTCGAGGAAGAGAGAAGAAAAAAACGGGAAGGAAGTTTTCCACTTTGCAGATACATGGTTGCAAGAGTCGCTTTATCCCGCGGTCCTGTCTCACAAATGAGGGTATTCTGCATGCACAACGTAGTGAACTAGCTAGCTTAAATCGTCTAGTCCTTTAATATCTAAATTTTAAATTTGATACAAAAATTTGACATTTACTATACAAACAGCACTGGCCAATGCCACACCATTTAGCAGCCTAACTTCAGCACTATACCTGAGGGCATCTTTTCACCTGAAACCGTGCCTAAACGGTGGGACATCCTTCACTGAGCCGGAACCACACAGAAAACCAGGAAAAATTTTACTCGTTAGCATTGTCCCCATTACCACTATTCTGCTTCAAGTCTACTTACTGACCACTCCCCAGGATGTACTCACCTGCAATTAAAGAAAAAAAAATTATTAGTACACATTTTCATAATTTCCAAATAATTTTTTTATTGAACATCTTACAAATTTTTCTTCCCAGTTGCCATGGCAACAGGTGGTCCTATTCTTAGTTTCTCCCACGTCAAGAATGATATTCATACAACGGCGGGTTGTACGTGACTACGTAGCGTAATTCCCCAGAATGTCTTACCTGCTACCTTCGCTCATGAAATATTTAGGGGAAAATGTCCTGCCATTTTTAGGCGTTCCCTCTGTTGCAGGAGCGGTGTTAATTATTTAGGGGAACGGTCGGGGTGCATTTGCAAAATGTCACTTTCCCACAGAGCAGCTTGGTGGAGGAGAAAAAAGTGTCCTCTGGAGCTATAAAAATGCTAGCGACATTTTAAATAATAAGGAGATGAGCATCACTAATATACAACAATGTGACCAGCAATGTTCTGGCAGGTTGTGTCCACTACAAATTTGTGAAAATTTGCAGAATGACGGAACCCGGAACTCATCATTAGAAAAAACAGAGGAACACCCACACTTGACTAAATCCAGAGGTGGAAGGGTTTCCTGTAGATACGTGCCATCACGAGTCTCCTAATGGGACACCCGAGTTAGGTCCTCGAACCCTCTCAACGGAAAGAATCGTCGAATCCAGCGTAGCAAATGGATCCCCCTGTTTCGCAACAGGAGCCTCCAGGATCGTTTTCCATACTACGTTTTTCCCTCGTTTTATACCGGCTCTAATCTGATAGTGTCAGATCTACCCGCTAGATTGTGCTGATGTCGCTGATTCGTACAAAAAAAAAAAAGTTAATGATCATCAGATTTGTTCTGGAGTGTGACTAGGACTGTTCTCATTAGCCGACATCTGGTGTCGTAAATAATTACCGGGCAAATATCCGAATAATAATATTTAATATTTAGTTGATGCATGCTATAAACGTCGTGGAGAACTAGAATCAATATTTGTGTCGCGTTTCTGTTTCATTTAAAGTACAACGTTAGCATAGTGCTCGTTATATTATTGTGGCGAGATATTATGGTCGTCCAAACTGACGACAGAGCGGCCCCCTTTGAAGTTATTGCCGTAATAAAGACGGGGCTAGCTTTATGATTCATAGTTTTCAGAGCACTGCTCTAGCCTGATTAGTAATTCCTCATTTCCCTGAAATAAAACTAGGAAGAAAAAAAAATTCAAGCCATCTTTATATTTCCCAGGCCTCACAAGACGAGACGATAAAGACACCTTCTTGACACTAAATGTCATTGCAAATTTTATGACCATACCAACGGGGCAGGTGTCAGTACCCATTTGGGGGTACCCTCCCATACATTTTTTTTGCACCATCATTTCCATACGTTTTGCATGGATGAGCATGCTCTCCAGGGCATTGTTGTAATTACAGCCAAGTTCACCTTTGGACCAATTATTCCACCAGGGCAGTGAAGCAACACCCCCAACCACTCCCAAACTTGGAGTCCTCCAAAAAAAAAAAAGAACCTGCGACATCCCTTGAAACAGAATCCATGTCCGAGACCGTCGATCCCATTATAGAGTGTTATTTGGAGATACGACTTTTTTTTGTAGAATCCTGAGTATCCCCAAATGGCTCCGGTTATCAGCAACGCGACACATACATAAATTACTTCAGATATGTGGACTGGACCACCCGCATTGTGACCATCCCTGGTCAGCATGTGGACAATATTTTTTGATATTTAATTTAATTTATGTTGTGGGTATAATTATACTTGAAAGTGTATCTCTTCCCCCTCAGTCTCCTGTTGATGATGGCTGGGGGATCGAAAGGTGTAAGGGTGATGGTGGGCAACCCTTGTTTAATTTTTAATTAAAATTAAAATTTTATTAGGAAATGAAGAACTAACAATGACTGTGTCCTATACATAATTCTATGACGTACAGTACGTTTAAAATTATAATTTATATACAAATATGCAATGATCGCTTTTAGGTTATAGCCAGAGCCTAATATTTAACTGGCGGTTCATTAAAATTTTCTAGGCCAATAGGTCGGTATACCCTCAGCATCCAGCCTATTTTACCAATACCCTTCGCCTTTTTCAGTGTAAGAATGCGGCTCATTACGGCCATGTCCACGCTCTCGCAATTAGCCCTTGCAGAAGAACGTGGCCCAAAATCGGCAATTAGACCTAATTAGGTAATGAGGAGTTCTCTACCCGCATTTGCATAAGTAATAGCCGCACGCGCCATTTTTTTCCCTGGGTCCGTAAATTCAGCAAAAATTCAGTATAGTTCGGCTCCATAAGACAGGCGGCAGCACCTGATTTCAGATTACAATGGCTTTCCTATGCCTGCTCGAAATGGCCTATAATCACGCTTCCCATTACAAATTCCATAGCAGGGGATCCCCAAGTCGGGCGTTATTTTGCAAGTCGGCCCCATAAAACGAAAGTGCCTGTGACGTCACGTCTCCATTTTTTGACATCAATAGTCAGGTCCACTCTAGTGCGCCCTCGGGTGTCACGGGGACACTTTCAAATGGCTGACAATTTTTATTCTAGAAAATAGCGTTTCCAGAGCCGGATTAAACCTGGGAAGGCTTTGCATATGAGATACGCTCAAGTTTATGCCAAGATTCTGAAGGATGGTGTGGAAATGCAAGGATTGTTAATGTTTTATGAGGACTGTACCATCAGGCTGCATGATGCAAATTCTGATGAATTATATATGTGCACTTGTTTTAAAATGTAACTTTAATAATGCAAATTCATCGGGGATTATGACGAATTGCAAACTTTTTTTTTTTTGCTCTGGAAACTTCATAGAGGGCAATATGTCACCACACATCAAACAGAATACCTCAAAATATTATTTCTCTGCCCATACACCGTACATATGCCCGAATTGACTCTGCCCACATAAACACACGATTCCAGGCTTTGATCACACAAGAAAATTGCACCTACCCCATTAAAATTTCACGACGTAAACACCGCATACCGGTACTTCACAGGTGGGTGATACCTATCTATTATTAATCATACGATAGTGTGTGTTGATTCCCTGGCGCCAAAAATGCCCACAAAAATACCACCTGGAAATTGGAACCTCTTTGTGCTTTTTCCTTCGACCACTAAAACTTTCATACCCTTTCACCCTGCCTAGTTATCGCATATAATCAACGTCAGGCATCTCCCATGTAAATATAGCCCACTTCATGCACACAATGGCTCAGTTACGAAAAATGGTAGCCTCAGCCAGACCATCTCACGACCGACTTCAAGCTCTCCAGCGCCATCTAGTGGCTGTCACAATAGTTTTCCAGCTTGACATCCCTGTTTTTTCCCCCACCCTATTTTAACGAGAATATCGTAATCGAGATCCGATCCGAAACGAATCACCCATCAATTCCACATTACACTCATTACTTTCCCGTTTTCCCACCCAATTTTTGCATTCTTGTTATTTCTATACATCTCTCCCCCCTTCTAAGCATCTTCACCGCCATCTGGTGCCAGCCATGTGACGCGAATTTCTGTTTCTACCTCACATTTGTGGGGCCCACCACATCTGGTACAAAGAACTGCGCTTTTTTTCATTCTTTCTTTTTCAAAAACGTTATTCCGCAGTCATGGGCGCTGAATTTTAATTCGGCAGGCCTATGTAGTCTCGGTTCCATAAAATGAAGCAGGTTCCACTTGGAACGGCCGGTCAGGTAAAGCCTCGGCTTATGGAAGATTGGCTTACGGTCATGATGGCCCTTAAGTGACAAAAAGCTTAATATCTGTCTCCATTCCACAGGTCCGCAGTAGACTAACGGCCCCCTATTCAGACCCAAGTCACGAGCCTGCTCTAGAAGAACCAGGTACTGGCCTGGGTTATACCTTACACGACCACAGGGTGTGCCATAAGTTCATTTTGACTATTCCCTCGCGCAATCAATATGGCAGCATGCTTGTCCCCCCCCCCCCCCCCCCCCCCC